>JAXIVJ010007621.1:0-59779 GCA_036785665.1 Chirona hameri
CCTTAGGTCGGGTCAATTTTGTGACCTCCCATTATAAGTAAATGGGGAAATATTCAAAGGCTTCTTATTCCGAGGAAACGCATGATATCATCCCAATTCCTGCTGTATCGTGTTATAATAAGGTTTTAATGATGACCCAGGTGCAATTGTTGTTCAGTGACCCCCACAGGCCGATCAGCACGCCCATGCATTGCCGGCTTAGCTCGGACACGTTTGGACACAACATGTTCATGTTGTAATTAATGGGCATCGTGCCATTGATGTTTGAAATATTATTCAGCACATGATATTTGTGTTCGCTTCAGGGTTACGCTTTTCCATCCAATGTTTGGTTCTTGAACTCGCACGTGAGATGATGCCTATCGCGTTGTTAAGGTCTGCCCTTATTTGTGCTGCATGTGCAAGCAAGGTTTAACGCCTGCGTTACATATATATTTTCCTCAATTTCAGGCGGAGTTCTTGAGCACCGGAGTTCGCCCGTGTCCCTGGGACGAAGCGACGGTGCTCAGAGCCCTGGACCACCGCACGCACACGAGTCGGCGGGTCTACGAGTGGTTGCGACAGCAGGGGTATCCCCTGCCAGGACTCACGACACTTCAAGCCTGGCTGTCCGACTTCGTCGTCCGTCCGGACTCGTGGGAGCTGCAGGTGCAGCTTCTGAAGAAGCTGATGGAGCCGCTCTCCGAGCGGGACCGAGTCTGCACCATCATGTACGACGAAATGGACGTTATGGGCCTGGCCAGCTATGACCAGCAGCTGGACCAGGTCCTGGGACCTCATCGACATGCCAGCAGCTGATGGTAGGCGGCATCTTCGCCGACTGGAAGCTGCCAATCATGCTCTGCTTTGACCAGGCAGTTACGAAGACGATGCTGTTGAACGTCATCGCTGCCGTGGAGCGTGCCGCTGCAAGAGTCGCCGCGACCGTGAGCGACATGGGCGGCGCAAACCAGGGTCTGTGGAAGGCGCTGGGCATCACCCACGACGGGGAGACGTCCTTCGCAAATCCGCATAACCCAGCAAGGTAAGTGATGCATTATATTGTTGTTTTACCCTCGCCCGGGTAGGGAAAAATCTACGTGTTCGGGTAGGGGTGGGGGTGGGGGGTTGGTATGACCCCCCCCCCCTTAGCGTTTCGCCCCTAATTGAGCTAAAGCTTCGATTCAAAGACGAGCGTGTTGCTTTTGACGAGAGGAAGCCGCTGATACCCGATGTTAAGGTCTTGGGTCATTAGGTGACCTCTGAGGTCATGTCAATGACCCAAAAGTCATAAAACTGAAAATGTGTATAAATTTAATTTTATCAAGCTAGAATCGTGAATGAGCATACCATAATGCTTAATAGTTGCCAAATTCGTAATCAGCGTTACAAAATGTCCTAAAAACAGTCGAATAAAGAAAAGGTCATGTCAGGTCATCTGAGGTCAGTGACCTCGGTTGACCTGTGGATGCGCATGACCCCAGTGGAACATATAATTATCTAAAATGGATCCCAAATTTGAAATCAGCGTCACAAATTGTCTTAGAAACCGCCAGAAGCCCAAAAACGTCATCTGAGGTCATCGGAGGTCAATGACCTCAGTTCACCTCTGAAAAGGTCAATCGAGGTCACAATCTCAGTGGAAACCACAACTGTCACCTGGAAACACCTTTGCATATGCTCCTGAACAACAAACACTCGGAAACTGCACAAGTTGCAAGCATCGATCTGCGGGACGCCAGTTGCGCCTGACATGACCTTGAGAAACAGGTCATAGGTCACGGGTCATGTGGGTTAGAATTTCAAATTTGTCAGATTATGTCTTATGATGTGATTAATTTTTCAAAAGTAGGGTACTGCAAGTTTCATCGCAATCGGTTAGAAACTTATTCTTGCGAGTTATTCCAGAAAAACCGAGGGGGGTGGCATCCACCCCCCCCCCTACCCGGGCGAGGGTTAACACTTAATATTTAAATTGATTATTTATACACATGTAATAATGTGTTTAAGCACGTGTGTCATGTGTCTTTGCTTGGGTAAACGAAGTTCGTTTTTCAGCAAACTGATGGGCGGAAACAACGTAAAATTTGCCTGTATAAGCGGCATAACTTGTATGTAAGTCGTCACGCATCTTGCTAGGTCCTAGTTTGTATTTCACCGATAACCTGCGAGTTAAAATGTCCAAATATTAATTTAAAGACCGCAATACTGCACTGTTTCAGGCGAGTGTGGGTAATGGCAGACCCGCGTCACCTGCCGAAACGCTTGCGGAACAACCTACTGGACCACGGCGTGACCACCAGCAGAGGAGGCCGTCTGCACCGTGCTCTCATGCGCGAGGTGCTGGCAGTCGACAGCTCGGTCAGCGACTACCGGATCCTGCACAAGCTGCACTGGCAGACGCACGTGGAGGTATGTTAGAACATCGGGGATGAGATGAGTGTCGTCTAAAGTCACGCCTCACAAACTATGCAGAGGCCGATGACATAAATGCGTTGTCAGATAAGTTGAATAGGATTTTGACAGTTTTGGGGATTACGCTTATAATGCCCAAACGTATATGGATCGTTGGTGTTTTCTTTTGTAAGGAGTTGTACAACTTTCGTGTACTGTCAGCCAGACACGTGCATGAATCCCAGAGACGGATATGTCCAAGGTGCCCTCGCATAATTCTTTGAAGGATCTAAGGTTCCAATACATCTCAACAAAATGCTGCAGATGTCAACGGAATCGAATCCGAATCCAGTACAAACGGAAGATTCCGGAATCGGATCGGATCGGAATCGGATTTTGAATCAATAGCCAGTCTACAATGTGATGACCGCAATATTTGCGTGACCTAAAAGTGACTAATAATTTCCATATAATTTGTCACAAGTTGTTTCTGGGCTCGACTCAGCGTCTGCTGTCATCCATTCACATCTCTATTGGTGTCTAATTATCACTTTTTTCTAGGTCACCGGCATGGCACGCCAGAAGGTCCGCCCGTGTCTCCAACTCCTGAGCGCCTCGACTGCAAGCGCCTTGCAGCGGCACATCGCGGGGAAAGAAGAGGAAGCGAGATTCCTTCGTGTCGTGGATGAAGCGACAGATGTCCTCAACGCCAGCCACCCAGGCGACACCAAAAATCTGCGGAGAGGCTACCGTGGCAGCGAGGAACAAGAGAGGGCTCTCTCCGCCGCTGTGACGGAGGCCACGCTGATGCGTGTCGGTACCGCACGGTGCATGTACCCATTCCAGAAAGGGATGGTCATCAGCATCCGGTCGGTGCGTGGCCTGTTCAAGGACCTCCAGGCGGAGTTCGGTGGTCTGTTTGTCCTGACTCGCCGGCTCACGCAGGACAGGCTGGAAGGGTTCTTCGGTATGGTGAGAGGCCGGGGAGGCTCCAACCAAAACCCCACACCGACTGAAGCGAGGGCAAGGATTCGCCTGCTCACCCTCCTGTTCGTCATGCAGCGAGGCGTAAGTCCCATCTGCAGAGACGGTGAGCAGGCGGCAGAGCCAGAGACTGGCGATCTGGAGGATCAGCTGGAGCAGGTGCTGGAAGTGGAGGCAACCGGGACCTCCGAACTGACTGCAGACCTGCTGGAGTTCACCGGACCGGTGGAAGAGGTGACGACAGCGGAAACTGACGGCGAGGACGTGGACGAGGACGACCTGAGGGATGTGGCTGACCTGCTGCACCAGGCGGAGGCGTCCCAGTCAGGAGCATGCCGCCCTGCTGCGTCGTCGGCCGCGCGGGACACGGTCACCGGGGTGTCAGCGACAGAGAGCGCCATGGCCTACGTCGCCGGCTACATCGCGAGGAAGAGGCCCGCCGACCGCTCTCTCGGTGCACCATCCGCCTCGGCCGAGTCGGTGCCTCTGCAGGCCCTGTGGACCAGGGTCGTCAGTCTCGGCGGCCTGACGGTGCCCACGGAGGCCTTCTACGCCACCTTCAAGGAGATGGAGGCGGTGTTCTGTGCCCACCACGCTCTGGAGCCCGATGGCTTAAGCCGAAGGCCCCATGTCGTCAGGGACTTTGTCGTGGTCCTCCAGGACAAGTTCCCACGCGTTCATCCCAAAATTCGTGCCTCCTTCGCCCGCGTCCGGACATTTATCAGGATGGGAAACATCAGCCGGGCCCGACGCGCCGAGTCTCTGGCACGGCGAGGTACGAGGAAGCGCCGGCACCACGCACAGCGAAACCAGTGTATAGGCTGTAATGAATAGGCTGGACAGCTGCTGTGCTCATTCACCCATGTCATGCTTTTCTCTTGTTTTGTTCATGTCGTTTTGTTGTCAACTTATCAGGTACTGGCAAAATCGGGAGGGCTGTTTTACTTTGTACCGTAGGGCGTAGGTCTGCTGAGGCCTGAGATGCATGCTACTTTCACTGTTCTGGTGTGGTGTGTGTATAACAGGATACTGTGTGATTCGAAATCTGTTGCTAGATTTAACCAAAAGATAACAAGTGTTTCCCATCCCATCCGAGATCTTCAGTTTCATATTGTCGTGAGATCTGCTGGGATCCACCACTGATTGTATGTTGTGGCATGCTTATCACGATATCATGTGTAATCCGATATCTGTCGCTTAATTTCACCCGGAGATCCACTGGTATCTAAGATCCATTGTTGCATTTGTTGTGAGGGCTGCTCTAGATCCGTCATTGAATAGTGTGGAGGGATCTTCTTGAATCGGGCTTCAGTCTCTGGTAATCCATGTAGAAACAAGTTATCTCGTACGTGCGTCATCAATTTGTTTTCTTCATTAATTGTGCCATTGTAGCTCCTACAATGTTGTTGTATTATTGCTGCTATATGTGTTTTCAATAATGATTTATTGGAGTAACTTTTCTTTCAATGGCTTGGTTGTCAGTTTTCGTAAAAGACCGGATATGAAGTCAGAAACGAAGAAAAAGCTCGAGAGTATAAAGAAAACCAGTTGTCATTTTAAGTTTTCCAACAATCTTCGAACGAGTATGATATGTAATAAATGTGCATGTTTTGATTTACTTACGTTTTAATAAGTCTGTCAATCAATGTAAAAGCTGGAAAGAGGTATTTCACAAAGATATTCATATTGTATTCACTCATACACCCTACTAGTCTCACAGCTTCTTACACCAGCAGGTCGCCATATGAAATGACAAACGAGAAAGATAAACACGACAATTACCTATTAACAAGTTATGATCGCGGAATTACTACATAATATCAACCCGGAGAAGATGGCTTAAATAGAGTTTATTTCGACAGGATTACTGAATCCTATCGGGACGTAAATCAGTGGCATATGTATTCTAAGCTTTTCAGTTTACTTGATAGTTCAATAGATAACTGAACGTACCTGTTCAGTTGGCCCACCCGCGACCAAATTTGGATAATCGCGCACGTTGGCGAAAACCTGCAGCTTTCTGCAAATACCGACTGTCTTACGTTAATGCTGACATATGGCTACACAAGACAATATTAGAGCTGCAGCATCACGAAACAAGACAATATTTGTACATTTATTAAGGGGTAGCAACTTCTTCCAATTTTACTGCTGAGCATGAAAAACATTATTTTGCCAGCAGTTCACTTCCATATGTCTATTGCGGCAACAGCGATCCAACTGAACGACTGTAGGAGTATCGCCAACTAAACTAACAGACAAAACATGGGGAACGATTGACATTAAGGAAGCGGATACATCGGGGTGGCTCATCTTGGTCCCATAGGCTCAACTTACCACACTTTCTCCTATAGTGGACCAAATCCGTTGAATTTTCAGATTTGGGTATAGGTATTATGTAGGGGCGACACTGCAATTGATGACCCCCTTGCATAGGCCTAGGCGTACACAAGGGGGGGGGGGGGGCAATTGACACCCCCTGAAAGTCCGTCCCTTTGGTCGAGAAAATGAACGATTTTTTGTTTAAGAAAATGTTGAAAATATGCCCCTCTAAAAATATAGTTGGACAAATGCGGTGATTTTTTTTGGTGAGGATACTTTATGCCCTCCTGGGCAAAAATTGAAGATTTTATGGATCCGCCCCTGATAAAACCATAGTTATCGTCCATCACAAATAATATAACGTCATTCCTGCACTAAAACACCCTTACCCGGGCGGGATTCGAACCCTTCACCTTCGCATCCGTAGTCCGATGCGCTAACGACTGAGCTATTACCGCCGGCGCACCAGCGCCGCCAGAAACTGGCCAGACCAGCACGGAGTGCAGTCAAATCTTTACCCCTCACGCCCTAAGAATTCGGCTGGGTTAGGTGAAAAATGGTAGAGAAATCATCGCGAAATATTTGAACGATATTTCTTTGGAGACTAGTTGCAGGCGAATCGGCTGAATAGAACTCGAGATATAGCTTCCCAAAGTTGGGTCATTTAACACGTGAACCCTATGGTCTAGTAGGAAAGTCACGCCCAAGAGCTGTAGTGCTGCCAACGAACTTCGGAGGGGGCCGATTCCCACAGATGTCGAGGTCACACAAGACAGGTTACGGTTCTCACGGCTGGCAGAGACACCTAGCGGCTAGTTCTCAATCTGGCAGAGCCACCGAGCGGCTAGTTCTGACTGCTGCCATCTAGCGGCACGTTCTCGCAGCTGCCACCGAGCGGCTAGTTCTGACTGATGCCATCTAGCGGCACGTTTTTACAGCTGCCACCTGGCGGTTAGTTGTTGCAGTTGGCAGACACCTGGTGGCTAGTTCTCAAACTGGCAGAGCTACCGAGTGGCACGTTTTCACAGCTGCCATCTAGCGGCACGTTCTCGCAGCTGCCATCTGGCGGCACGTTTTCACAGCTGCCACCTGGCGGTTAGTTGCTGCAGTTGGCAGACACCGAGCGGCTAGTTCTCGCAGTTTTTGTATAGGTGGCGACACTGTCCCGTCCTTCTTGATGACGTCATTCCCTCGCAGAAGGCCGGCAGACGCTCAGCTGATCTCGACGAGAGGAAGTAGGAGAGCGGCAAACTGAAACACAGACAGGTGTGATACATTACTGGAAAGACAATAGTTTGGTTTGGGTTGGTTTGGTTAGGATAAGGCCGCTTCGGTCCGCTCGGACCATTGCGCATCCATGGGATGAAGGAGAAGGGGTAAAGTGGGTCAAAATGGAACGCCGACCGGGCAACCGTCCATGGACTTACAGGGCCCTTCCCCGCAGGGCGAAGCTGCGAGGAGGGCCCAAGCCATGAAGGCGGACACCACTTCCGGGGGGTGGCTCGGGGGCTTCCACATGCCCGGTGGCCAGCGACCACCAAACCCGGGTTAACGTGGACGTGACAGAGGACAGAGGACATGACATGACAGAGGACGTGACAGAGGACCGGCAGTCGGGAGGATCAAAAGGGACCCGAAGGACATTATATAATGCTGCTTTAGAAGGAGAGAGGCAAGCGGAAACACAAACTGGCGTTTCATTACTGGAAGAAGCATGGCATAGATCAGTGGTTCTCAGCGTCAAGGGGGTTACCCCCTTTTGATGACCAGACTGACTCATTACCCTCCTCCGCCATTGCAGACCGCGGTTCTCGCGTTTAAAGGAAATAGTTCACCTTCAACATGGGGTTTTGAACTGAAATAGCAGTTTTGTAGGCCGTGCTGAGAAATCCCTATCTGCAAGTTTTCTCGGCTGAAAAGACGCTCAAGCCGAAGATATTTGACTTTTTTGGCAAAGGAATGCGGCGCATATATGATAACCGTACCATCTGAAAGAGCCAGCATGCGCAGGCCAATAACGCACACCATAACATTAATAATTTAAGACATTCTGTCATGAATTTGCGCGATTTAGGACTATTCTTGAAAAGACAAAACAAAAGTATATAACAAAATCTAATAAAATCGTGTTCCGATAAATTTTCCGCAGGTGAACTATTTCCTTTAAGCTATGCGGTACAGCATAACTTCAGGCGTTTACTACTAGTGCCATCTAGGGACAGGAATATAAGTTAACATGCGTGCTGTTGTTGCCAGCGTATACCAACCAACAAGCAACTCATAGCATAAAGCTGAATGGCATGTACAATTAATTGGTTTTGATGCTCTTAACGGTATTGTGGTGACAGTGAAACGGAAACTGAGCTAGGACGCATTATGTGCAACTGCATGCACGCTATCATCAAATGGATCAATTACCTATACCTAATTTATCAGACATAAAAGACATAAAGACATAAAAGAAAAGTGCAACAAAGAGCCTCTTGGGCCCATCCGAGGTTGCACCCCCCCCCATCCCCCCCCCCTCCACCAGTCTCGCCCCTTCAAATCACCTTACTCTACCTGCATAAAAGAAGGCTAATCCCACGAGTATTTATGAACTAATCCCTTCTCTGTAAAGTATTTATCTAATCTAATTTTGAAGGAAGCAAGTGTCACTGCATCAGCGACATCCCCTGGTAGCATATTCCAATGTCCTACAACCCTTCTACTGAAAAATGACTGTCGTAGCCTAGTCCTACTTTGTTTCATAATGAGTTTATGCTGATGACCTCTACCTCGATTTTCCCTATTGAACTCAAACATACCCTTTAAATATCCAGAATGCTGACTATTTACAAATTTGAAGACTTCAATTAGATCTCCTCTTAGCCTTCTATATCTAAGTGAAAACATACCCAATTTCCTTAATCTATCTTCATAAGGTAAACTACCAAGACAATTAATCATTTTTGTTGCCCTTTTTTGAACTCGTTCTAACAACCAGCAATCTTTCTCATATGTTGGAGACCAGGCTTGTACACAATACTCCAAATGTGGTCTAACGTATGCACAATACAGTTTTGTTATTACCTTTTCACTCTTGTAGGAAACATTTCTGTTAATGGCCCCTAGCATTCTAAGTGCCTTTTTCCTAGCTTCTACAACCTGGTCTGACGCTGATAGTCTATTGTTTACCACGACACCTAAATCTCTTTCCTTTTCAATCTGCTCCATTTTCTGCCCACCCATTTCATACCTATGTTTACTGCTAACCCGTCCAGCGTGCATAATCTTACATTTACTCAAATTGAATTTCATCTGCCATGCTTCAGACCACTCAACTAGCTTGTCCAGATCTGATTGAAAAACATCCTGATCATGTTTTCCTCTAATAATCCTGACAACTTTTAGATCGTCTGCAAATTTCAAGACTTTGCTGTCTATACTGTTCTCAATTGCATTCACAAATATTATAAAAAGCAATGGGCCCAGGACTGAGCCCTGTGGAACCCCACTGAGAACCTCCTTCCATTGTGATTGGCACCCATTCAATATAACCCTTTGCTGGCGTCCTGAAAGCCACGTTTCTATCCAATCCAGAATCTTGCCCCTGATCCCATGAATTTTAAGTTGCAACCCCAGTCTTGTATGGGGGACTTTGTCAAATGCTTTACTGAAATCAAGAAAAGCTACATCTAGCTGTTTACCCTGATCAACGCTATCTGTTGCAACATCCAAAAACTCCAGAAGATTAGTTAAACAAGAACGGCCCTTCCTAAAGCCATGCTGTGTATCTTTGATGAGTTCATTTTGCTCCAAGAATTCAACAATCTTATCTTTGATGATTGATTCAAGCACCTTGCAGACTAATGAGGTCAGACTAACTGGTCTATAGTTTTCCTCTTTACTTCTATCTCCCTTTTTATGAATAGGAACAACATTTGCTCTTTTCCAATCAAGTGGAATTTTACTATCTGCAAGTGATTTAGAAAATATTATGGCTAATGGAACCGACAACTCCCTTTCAGATTCTCTTAAAAGTCTAGCATGGATTTCATCAGGTCCTTCTGCCTTGTTAGGCCTTACTTTCTTTAGATATTCTAGAACAAGTTCACTACTTATGCCACCTAGCTCTCCTAAAGTCTCCTCTGTCTCTAGCTCAGGCTGAAGTGCTGCAATACTACTCTGGTCCTCGATAGTAAAGACAGATTGAAACTGATCATTAAGCACTTCAACCATTTCACTGTCCTTGCTAACTAACACATCATCTACCTTAAATGGACCTATATTTTTGGAAACTGTACTTAACTTATAAAAACTGAAGAACTTCCTACTATCTGCATTACAATGCCTAGCTAAATCAAGTTCCTTTGCCCTTTTAGCTGCTCTGACCTTTTTCTTAACTGAATTTCTTGCATTCTGGTAGGCCTTCTGATTTATATCTAGTGAAGATCCCTTCAAAATGCCAAATGCACTTCTTTTAGCTTGTATAGCACTCCTTACTTCTGGGGTAAGCCAAACTGGATTGCCCTTGGTTCTGTTACGTTTGTGCCTGAGGGGTATATGCCGATTTTGAATTTGGCTTAATCTAGCTTTGAAAACATTCCAGGCCTCACATGCATCTAAACCTGCCAACTCAACGTTCCATTTTAGATAGTAGCAAATCACCATTACCAACGTCCGAAGCTTTTATTACCCCAAGTGGGGTAATTACCCCCTGGGGCATTTCAGGACAGATCGACAAGGGGGTAACACCCTACATCTCCGATTTCGATACTAACTGTGCCTGGGGTGATGTTCCTCTCTTCGTTGATATTCAGAAAATGTATGGGTTTCTAGGAATTGGATCCTTTGTTGTGGAGTCGATCGGGTAGGTCATGGAAGGTGACCTCACGAAAATGCCGGAGGCTATAACTCGGCAGCCGTAACTCCAATCGAGCTAAAACTTACACAGCGCGATTTGGCGCCCCAGATAACCCCCCCATAACGGACTTATATCAAAATATGAGATGTAGGGTGTTAATTTGGGGGTTTCGCTTGTCGATCTGTCCTGGAATACCCCCCCTCTCCATTATTTGAGAATTACAGCCATTGATAAACCATAGACTATATGCAGCTGAATAACTATGACTATAACTACTCCTATATAAAGCTGCAGCTCTAACGCACCTGGCCAGCTGGACCAGTGTGCCGTGCGGCTCCCTGATAAAACTGCAGCTCTAACGCACCTGGCCAGCTGGACCAGTATGCCGTGCGGCTCCCTGATAAAGCTGCAGCTCTAACGCACCTGGCCAGCTGGACCAGTGTGCCTTGCGGCTCCCTGATAAAGCTGCAGCTCTAACGCCCTGGCCAGCTGGACCAGTGTGCCGTGCGGCTCCCTGATAAAGCTGCAGCTCTAACGCACCTGGCCAGCTGGACCAGTGTGCCGTGCGGCTCCCTGATAAAGCTGCAGCTCTAACGCCCTGGCCAGCTGGACCAGTGTGCCGTGTGGCTCCCTGGTAAAGCTGCAACTCTAACGCACCTGGCCAGCTGGACCAGTGTGCCGTGCGGCTCCCTGATAAAGCTGCAGCTCTATCGCACCTGGCCAGCTGGACCAGTGTGCCGTGCGGCTCCCTGATAAAGCTGCAACTCTAACGCATCTGGCCAGCTGGACCAGTGTGCCGTGCGGCTCCCTGATAAAGCTGCAGCTCTAACGCACCTGGCCAGCTGGACCAGTGTGCCGTGCAGCTCCCTGATAAAGCTGCATCTCTAACGCACCTGGCCAGCTGGACCAGTGTGCCGTGCGGCTCCCTGATAAAGCTGCAGCTCTAGCGCACCTGGCCAGCTGGACCAGTGTGCCGTGCGGCTCCCTGATAAATCTGCAGCTCTAACGCACCTGGCCAGCTGGACCAGTGTGCCGTGCGGCTCCCTGATAAAGCTGCAGCTCTAACGCACCTGGCCAGCTGGACCAGTGTGCCGTGCGGCTCCCTGATAAAGCTGCAGCTCTAACGCACCTGGCCAGCTGGACCAGTGTGCCGTGCGGCTCCCCGACTGCGCGGGCAGCGGAGTTCAGCTGGCAGAGCCTCGCTGGCAGACAGCCGTCCTCGCCTTCTGTCAGCAGCTGAATCAGAGCGAGCAGAACTCCGGTGCCTCGCTGACGCTCCAGCAGCCGCCAGCCTGGTGGGCAGAGACGAAACGACGGGCAGACAGAGGCAGACAGAGGCAGGCAGAGACGTGCAGATGGGCAGACGGTCAGACAGTGGCAGACAGAGGCAGACAGAGGCAGACAGAGGCGTGCAGATGGGCAGACGGTCAGACAGTGGCAGACAGAGGCAGACAGAGGCAGACAGTGGCAGGCAGAGACGTGCAGATGTGCAGACGGTCAGACAGAGGCAGACAGAGGCAGACAGTGGCAGACAGTGGCAGGCAGAGACGGGCAGATGGGCAGACGGTCAGACAGAGGCAGACAGAGGCAGACAGTGGCAGACAGTGGCAGGCAGAGACGGGCAGAGACGGTCATACGGGCAGACAGAGGCAGACAGTGACAGGCAGAGACGGGCAGATGGGCAGACGGTCAGACAGTGGCAGACAGAGGCAGACAGAGGCAGACAGAGACGTGCAGATGGGCAGACGGTCATACAGAGGCAGACAGAAGCAGACAGTGGCAGACAGTGGCAGGCAGAGACGGGCAGAGATGGTCATACGGGCAGACAGAGGCAGACAGTGACAGGCAGAGACGGGCAGATGGGCAGACGGTCAGACAGAGGCAGGCAGACGGGCATACAGAGGCAGACAGTGGCAGGCAGTGGCAGGCAGAGACGGGCAGACGGGCAGACGGGCAGACGGGCAGACGGGCAGACGGGCAGACGGACAGACGGGCAGACGGGCAGACGGGCATACGGGCAGACGGGCAGACGGGCAGACGGGCATTCGGGCATACGGGCATACGGGCATACGGGCATACGGGCATACGGGAATACGGGCAGACGGGCAGACGGGCAGACGGGCAGACGGGCAGACGGGCATACGGGCATACGGTCAGACGGTCAGACGGTCAGACGGTCAGACGGGCAGACGGGCAGACGGGCAGACGGGCAGACGGGCAGACGGGCAGACGGGCAGACGGGCAGACAAGAAGTGACAATGGCAGTAACATACAGTGGCAGGCGGGCAGAAAGATGGGCAGACAGTGGCATACAGTGGGAGACAAACGGACAATGACAAACGGACAGTGACAGTCAGACGAGCAGACAGTTGACAGTTGACAGTTGACAGTTGACAGTTGACAGTTGACAGTTGACAGTTGACAGTTGACAGTTGACAGTTGATAGCTGACAGTTTACAGTTTACAGTTTACAGTTTACAGTTTACAGTTGACAGTTGATAGTTGACAGTTGACAGTTTACAGTTGACAGTTTACAGTTGGCAGTTGACAATTGACAGTTGACAGTTGGCGGTTTAATTTGATAATTGACATTTGATAGTTGACAGTTGACAGTTGACAGTTGACAGTTGACAGTTGACAAACAGTTGCAGGCGGGCTGACTGTGTGCGGTAACAACTACCAGCTCGGGATGTCAGCTGAATCAGTAGATGGCGCGATCATCGTCATGGTCACGATCATCGTCAACGACATACTGTACAGATTGGGACCAAGATTTGACGACAATGGAGATCGGGGAGACCGGGCCAGAACCGCGCAGAAGACTGAAATTCACCGATAGTTAACGAATTAACTGATGGTAAACAAAAGCTAAGCAGCTCTTTTAAGGGAAGTTCTTTTGCACTTGAGTTGTTTATGTCCAATGAAGATAATTTCAACGGATTTTTAACAAATTAATTAATCAAATTCCAAAAGTTGCCGCTAAAACAACTAGTTTTCACGGTTTGGGTTCCTCCGGCGTCACGAGGTAGCGATAACCAGCTCTTCCAGCGCCAGCCTCGCCTTCCACTAACCATGCCAGACGGTGACCGCCTCCAGCCTCCACACGTCATCGTCATCTTCACCATCACCATCCCGTCTCACCACCACCGCCGCCGCCGGCGCCACCGTCGTCGTCGTGGTGTTGTTGAGCGCCTGTATGATGGCGAAGGCCAGCAGGGCGCCGAGCGCAGCGAAGCCGGCCAGGGCGCCCACGATGCCGGAGAGGCAGTCGCATGTCATGGCGCCACCGCCTCCGTAACCTGAATCCCCGACAGTTACGGTGAGAGACAACTTTGCTTTTTGTGTAACGAGCAGAAATAATTTGAAGTAGGTGTTGTGTTAACAGACAGTAGGGAACGGAGCGGATCCAGGATGGGTAGTTTGAGCCAGTTTGGTGGTGGTGGTGGAGAGGGGGGGGGGGGGGGGGGGGAAATCCCCAAAAGTCACACACAGTTATGAAAACTCATCGGATTTCGCTTGCTTGAGCATCGATAACTGATTTAAAACAAACTTTCCTTAGTACAAGTTGCTTATATTTTATATTATCTCAGGAAAAGTGTCAAATTTGCGCCGATTTCAGTTTTTTTTTATAACCCGCGAGTTACTGGGGTATATTTCATAACGCGACTTACTGGGGGAGGGGGGGGGCTATTTTTTGCCCCCCCTCTGATCTCCGGAACTACTGGACCGAATGTAAAAATTCAAACGGCATTCGATATCCCTGGGAAATTCATCGAGGGAAACATAATATTGTTGACCTCGAGGTCACCGATGACGTCACAGGTCAGGTCAAGTACAAAATGTTTGACCGTGTCCAAAGGTCTCGATGGATGGAATTGTCGCTCAAAATTGCGATATTAAACGCATAAGCTGTCAATAAATCGGTATGATTCGTGTGTCTGACACTTCTAAGTACCTTTCTAAGCTGTTTATGACCTTGGGTCAGGTCAAGGTCATCCGAGGTCACGAGGTCAAACTGCAGATTAGGGTCATTAGGCGTTGTAACACATGTTTATGGGTTTGTTTTTCGTCTAGAACGCGAAAAATGACATTAGAACATTGTTTGTTCCATATAAATAGAAGTAAAAAGCAAAAATGGAAATGCGTTTTTTATGCATAGTAATGCTGTGAGAAGTGGTCGATTTGTGTCATTTAAAAGTCATAACTCGGTCATTTTTAAAGATATCGACTTTAAATTTGGTACACATATTCACCGCATACGTTTCGATCACATATATTCCGGTTTTGGGATAATTCTGATTTTTCTTTAAAATTTGGTAAAAACAAAAACAAATGTATTTGGATTTCTCGAAATTTTGAATGAAAAAAACTCCAAAATCCGAGATAGCAGTTTAATAGCCCGGTATATTGTCAGTAATTTGATGTAAGACAATTGAGTTTATCTTAAACATTGTACCTTTGACAGCGTTTTCCGCAAACCATTATTTTGCAACAAAAACCAAAGAACATGACGTCACTCTGACGTCATTCCCGGTTGACCTGTTATAACCTCATATTTTTACGTTTGCCAACATGTGTAGAATTGATGTGAGATAAGGTACTGATAGTTTATTGACGATACCGGTGTTCGTCTAGGATTTATTGCAAAATAACGGGAGGGGGGGGGGGGGGGCAAAAAATAGCCCCCCCCAGTAACTCGCGGAATAAGGAGGGGGGGGGGGGAGGGGACATGACCCCGTGCTCCCCCCTCTGGATCCGTACATGACAGGGAATACTTGCGATGCCGCAACTCATATTGTAATATTAATATATTTGAAATATTATTTTGTATTTATATATTTGAAACATTTCATTTGATTGAAATTGGTATTCAGACGATAATTATACGAAATTGGAGAATTGAATTAGAAGGTTTAGAGATACGAAGAAGGCAAAAAATACTGCCAGCAATCTACCTTATGAAAAACTCCCCATTATACTGACGCGTTAAACTAGTCAGTCATGTGTGGAGCTTTTCAGAAAAAGTTGGTGGGGCAAAATGTCATATTGGCTGGTTGATTTACATCGCCGAAGTGAAAAATGACCATTTAAACGCCAGGAAGCCTTCAAATCTGACAAAAGTTGGTGGGGCAAACCACAAAGCTGGTGGGGCCAAACTCAAAGTTGGTGGGGCATTTTAATGCCCCACCATTTGAATAGGGAACTCCACCTGTGGCCAGAATAGACTGCCAGCAATGCGCCAGCAATTTAGATGCATGTTCTGTCGTCTTCATTGTCATTGTTCTGTCGGCTGTCGAGAGCTTCTAGGGTGTCTGACCTGACACCAATCCTCGCTCACATGACCTCTGGCGCATCGTAAAAGCACCACCGAGACGACCAACCACCCGCCCGAGGCCGCTGCTACCACCGCCAAGTCACCGTGACGTCACACAATGACGTCACGGACCGTGACGTCACCTGGCGGCCAATCTGCAGGTGGCTACGTAAAGGCGAGATACCCGGGAGTCGTCAAAGTCCGTACAACTTATTACTGGTCTTGGTCTGCGTTTCAGAGTTTGAAATTAATGGTAGGCGCAAGTAATGATTTGGTCTCAGCACGCGACAATGGAAATCCCGGACCTCCTGCCCGGAGTGACAAATGCGTTCTCTGTGACGTCACCGGGGATATAGTTAGTGGCTGGATGTTTAGAAACACCGATGATGTTTACACGCGCAGTGGAGAGGGGTATATGCGAAATTCTTCTGCACGCGGCGATGATGGAATTTGCATTCGCGTCTTGAAACTTGCATTTAATACCATTGGCCATGTACTGCTCCATATCATTAACCTTTGCATCACCACCTCCGACATCCCCGTACTCTGGAAACACTCAATCGTCCACCCGATTTACAAGTCGGGCGATCCCTCTGACCCCTCAAACTTCCGTCCCATTTCTATACTTCCGGTTATTTCCAAAATAGTTGAGCGGGCGGTCCAACGTCAGCTCTACTACTACCTATCCGCTAACCACCTACTCTCACCCACCCAGCACGGGTTTCGCCCGCGGCATTCCACTGAGACGGCTCTCACCTGCATTTCTGATGAAATATTTTTGGCTTTTGACACTGGCAAAATTTCACTTCTTTGTCTCATAGATTTAAGTAAATGTTTTGATGTCATTGACCACGACAAACTTCTCTTCAAGCTCCAGACTCTCGGCATTAATACTACTTGGTTTCAAAACTATTTAAATGGTCATACCCAGAGTGTTAGCTATACCGGCTCAGACGGAAAATTCCAAATTTCTTGCCCTCGAGCTATCAATCAGGGAGTATTCCAAGGTTCGTCCCTCGGCCCTATCCTCTTTTGCGCTTTTGCCAATGACCTGAGTCTCCATGTAGCCGATGCATTCGTAGTGCAGTACGCTGACGACACTCAGGTCTTAGTCTCAGAACCCAAATCTTGCCTGCCAGCGCTTATCGCTCGCATGGAATCTGCTCTATCTTCTCTTGGCGGCTATTTTCACAGTAACGGCCTCAAAGTTAACGTAACCAAGTTCGAGCTTCTCACACTCGGAACCCGACAAAATTTGCGCTCACTTCCGTCCTTTACGGTTAACTTCCGCGGTACTTCCCTGACCCCCACTACTCAAGTAAAAAACCTTGGAGTTATCTTTGATCAGCATCTCTCGTGGGACCCTCATGTGACTGCCGTCTCACGTAAATGCTGCGGTATCCTGACTGGCCTGTCCCACCTCAGACACTACCTTCCACCCGAAACCCTCCCGGAAATCGTCAACGCCCTCGTGATCTCCCACATCCGATACTGTCTGGTTGTTTACGGCAACGGCTCCGCCAAAAATCACCTTCGCATCGAGAAGGTTATTAACTTTGCGGCTCGAGTTATCTCGGGAAAACGTAAATATGACCACGTATCGGGTGTGCGTGATTCACTTCGGTGGCTTGACGCTCCTAGTCTCTCCCACTATCAAACCCTGTGCCTGCTCCAGAAAATCCGTAGTACCGGCCAGCCGGAATCACTCGCAGACCTGTTTACTGCCAATCGTGAACGGCCCGATCGCGGTAGGTGTACTAGGCAGGACGATCAGCTGTTTGTGCCTGGGGCGCGTACTGAGGCCGGGAAAAGGAGATTCGGGTATCGAGCCGCCCACATGATGAACTCACTGCCTCCGGATTTCCCTACGATGTCTGTGGGACGGTTTAGGAGGGCGCTCAAGGTCGAGCTGCTCACATCGAACCATGTTACCTGATCTGACTGTGATGAATGTCGTACGCTGTGCTGTATGTCATGTGTCATGTCTAGATTAGTTCATTTTAAAAGAGTGATTTATTTTTATCCGTTTGTTCGCCCTATTTACAACTGACTTAAAACCGTAATAGCCACTGTTTTTGTGGATGGTTTGCTTTTGGTACAATACAATACAATATGCCACTAACACACAGTGGAAGGGGGGGGAGCACTTTATTGCCCCCCTAATATCTCCGACAGTATGAGAGCTAGAAGGATGAAACTTACAGAGTAGGTAGGTTGCTATGATGATCTACATTTTCGGAAATTGTATTGTCCTTCGGTCAATATCTTCAAGGTCAAACGAGGTTACGAAGGTCAAATCTGACCAAATGTCACAGCTTTTGGAATTTTACCTCTGTGACGTCACAGCTCACCAGCAATGTGTCCAAAGTTGTTTCCGCGGATGAACATTGATATTGTCTACCGAATAGCGTTTGAATCATCCTGATCCAACGGTTGGTTCCGAAGATATCGATTTGCCGACCGCGATTCTGGCCGCCATCTTGAACTAAAAATCCATATAACTAAAAAAATTATCGACCGATTGTGATTTTCGTTTCGTCCAACGGTCCGCTATTGAGTTGGCGTTAATGTCGCGCAAAAAAACACCGCCCTGCTCTGCTTCGTTTTTTTCAGCTATGCACGAAAAAACATGTGGGTGGGTGGGGGGCACAAAAGTGCCCCCCCCCTTCACTGCGTGTGTTAAAAGGGCAGCCGATATTTTGCTAAGACAGCCACTACGCATTGTCATGTCAGGATGCCGAGGTATGTGTTATCTTTTAAAAACAAAATGTAAAGTATTGCGTTCAAAAAGTGGTAGACGAAACAGTAAGAAGTCAAACAAAATATTGATCAATTGGAATGGATTATGGATTACACATGACATATGACCTCACCAAACGACCATTGCTCGGGAGGTTCAGAGCGTGGACACTGAAGAAGGAGGACAAAGGCTTAGTCCGAACAAGTCAGGGTCCAATTATCTCGCAACCTTGAACTATGACCGGGATTATGATCTAAGTCATCGGATATGAAAGGTCAAGGTCTCAGCAAAGTTATATCAGTTCTTCAATTTACAAGTAGACGAATCACATAAATGGGCAGCAGATCCAAGAAAATGTCTTCACAAAATCCAACGACGGATATGGGCGCCCAGCAGACCCAAAGGCGAAACGAAACAACGGATCCTGTGCCCTGGCATGGGTCCTCTATTCAATTTGGCAGCAGTCTGCCCTGCCTACAAGATCTCTTATAAATATACAAAGTGAATTTGTGATCTCACCTTATGGATGCGACACAATTGTTTGCTAAAATTACATCCATTTTTAATTTCTTGTCCAAATGACATTGTCCCTTATACTTCATTCAGGCTTGAATAATCGGTACGCGGATCGACCAGAGACGGTTTGAGATCGGGCCGATGAGGAAATATTGAAATGTCAGTTGATTGACAGTTTATTTCTTAATCCGCGCTTGACCGGGGTCTCGGAAAAACAAGATTTAAGAAGACAAATCCGCAAAAAAACAACCAAGACTAGCAGAAAACAGCAAAAGAGAAGAAAAGGAAGAGATGTTGAAGAGTGAGATGTTAGGAAGGAAGAGAGGAAAAGGAAGAAAGTTGCTATATCTCAACAATTTATCGATGAAATTGCTTCATTTTTAGATAGAAGATGTAAAATTGATGTAGGAGAAGTTGCCCAAAGTTTCACGTTGATAGCGTTATTATATTTTGAGCAATCGTGAAAATTTGTCAGGGGGGCAATATTTGCCCCCCCCCCGGTCAAGCGCGGGTTAAAGCTAATTTTAAAGTATTGGCTTAACTACATTCTAAAACTTTCAAAGTTTTAAAACACGCACATGCAACTTGTTTACCGTATGCATATCATCACCGTATGCAACTTGTTGACTTTGTACCGAAGCAAAAATATGTATTAATGTTGATATAATTATTATCATTTTGCGTCGTAAAGCTATATTAACAATTCCCAATTACGTTCGGTTCCGTTGATATTAAAGCTAATGCGTCTTACGAAAAAGCGAAATGCTCTATGATCTCAAAGACATATCCCAGTACAACAATTCTATTTTTAAGGTAATACTAAAATATCTGTACCAGCCCCATTTCACTTCACCTAGCACTCTGCCGTACAAAGGAAGAACCACGTATGCCAATCGACGAAAACCGTGACATACATGGTTCTTCCTTTCCACGGCAGCACTGCATCGTACTCACCACCTCCCCCTGTTTTGGTACCGGTGAGAAACCGATCAATTCCGCTTCCTCCGAACTGTCTTCCTTCTGCCGCCAGGCTGACCACTGGCTCCACCGCCGAGGTCATACCAGCGGTCACGCCAAAGGTCACGACATTGACCCCGGCTCGACTCGCGGCTCGGCTCGCGGCTCGGGTCGCCGCTCGGGTCGCGTTCCTCGCAGCCAGCAGTCTCTCCGTCGCGCCGCACACGGCGTTCACCGTCACGTCGCCGATCATCTCTCTGTTCCCCGCCGTATCCACTATGGCTGTGTACAGCAGGTCCGGGATCGCTCCCCGCAGCAGGGACGCCAGCGGGCCGTAGGGGTCGAACGGGCTGGCTAGCGTAGCACCAGAGGAGTAACTGCGTCCTATGGTGCCGTTTTCGACGAGTTGAGTCAGAAGAGCTGCGCCGAGAGCGGCCAGAGCAGCACCGCCGGCGAGGAGGGCCAAGAGATTGAATTGAGAGCAGTCGCAGCCGCCGCCCTCGTGGCCACCGCCTCCACCGCCGTAACCGCCGCCTCCACCGCCGTAACCGCCACCACCGCCTCCGCCGTAGCCACCGCCACCGCCTCCGCCGTAGCTGCTTCCTCCGGAGGAGGCGCCATATCCTCCATAGCCACCGCCATAGTCTCCGCCGCCTCCGCCACCACCTCCGCCGTAACCACCGCTTCCTCCACTGTACCCTCCGCCTCCGCCTCCGCTATAACCGCCTCCGCCTCCGCTATAACCGCCGCCGCCTCCGCTATAACCGCCTCCGCCTCCGCTATAACCCCCTCCTCCTTCGCTATAACCCCCTCCTCCTCCCCCTCCCCCATAACCGCCACTTCCTCCACTATATCCTCCACCTCCCTGACCTCCTCCACCACCACCATACCCTCCTCCCCCGCCCCCGCCGTGACCCCCGCCATCCCTGCTCACATACCCATAATTGGTCCTCTTGGAAATTATAGAGGAGACTGGCTGGAGGTCCGTCACTGGGGCGGGCGCGGATTTTCTAAAAGAAGCCGCGGTGGGGGGACGTTCTAGAGTCGCCCACTTATTCGTGGTCTTCGGGGAGGCAGGTGCGGAGGTAGTGGGGGAGGGAGAGAGGACAGAGGAGGCGGTGGACATGGGGGCAAGGATAAGGAGGATGGAGAGGATGGAGAGGAGAGAGAGCAGGAGGGTGAGGGTAGAGTGCATGGCGTGTGAGTTAGTTTACGGGGTAGAGAAGCGGATACATTGCAGTCAGGAGCAGTGGCGGAAAGGTGAACGTTTGTATTGGTTTGATGTCTCCAGCAACTGCCTAGCCTGGCTTCTGTATACAGAAGTTCTGAAGCCTAGTTGTCGGCGGAAGTCACGATACGTTTGAAGTCTGTGCAGCTCTGATTAAGCTCTGGTCTCACAGCGATGGGTCTTCTGTAATGCTGTATAACCGGATATAACCAGAATCTGTCGGCTGTATAACCGGATATAACCAGCATCTGTCGGCTATATAACCGGATATAACCGAAATATGTCGGCTTTATAACCGGATATAACCGAAATCTATCGGCTATATAACGGGATATAACCGGAATATATCGGGTTTATATCCGGATATAACCAAAATATATCGGCTATATAACTGGATATAACCGGAATTTATCGGCTATATAACCGGATATAACCGGAATATATCGGGTTTACATCCAGATATAACCGAAATCTATCGGTTATATAACCGGATATAACCGGAATGTATCGGCTATATAACCAGATATAACCGGAATGCAGATCTGTGCTGTATATCGGTACAGACGCTGGTCACGCCTCTTGTCGACTCCAAGCTCCCCGTTTTTGCTGTCCGATGAAGAGTTCTTCGGGGAGGGATATCTCTTCCGCTATCTCTCCCACTATTCCATCATCGCCTTCTTCTGTTCACTAGCACGGTTCTTGCAGTCCTTTACCTCTTCCACAATCAACCACTCCTTCCTCGAGTTCTGGCTCTCGCGTCCTCAAGTCAAGTCCACCACCTCCAGCGCTCTAGTTGTGGGTCTCACGTCTCTTCGCTATCGCACTCCACTCCGTTCAGACCTGCCCCAGTCCACTCCGCGCAGACCTGCCCCAGTCCGCTCCAAAACCAGCAACAACACACCCTTCGCACCTCTCAGCCCAGCCAGGCATCACAGCCTACACCAGCACCTTCCCCGGCTCGCCCCGAGTCGCGAATGGCAAATGAGTCTCCAGTGCCTCAGCGCGTCCGACCCATTATACCCATTGCTTACTGCCTCCAGTAGGTACTCCATGCATATCTGAGTCGCCACGCTTGGTCTGCCCTGCCGCACGGAACTGTGGCATACGCCGCGCTCTGGTTTCAGGATGGGTAACTCGCGCAGTGCGGGTGGGTTTGACTGCACGGTAATGCGCGCGTGACGGACGCTGAGAGAGGTAAACGGGGCATGGCTGATGGCATGGAAGTTTACAGGTGGCATGGCAGTTGAGGCGTTGATGGGTGCTGTGGGCGGGCGGATGGGTCTTGTGGGTTGTTCAGTGGGACGAGGGTGAGATGGAGAAGACAGGTCGGGGTTGTAATCCGTGACGAAATGTCCGTGACGTTACGAATGTGTCCGTGAAGTTAACCCCATTAAGCGCACGGCATGGCGTTCGTTTCTGCTAAAGTGGGTGAGGTGCGAAATCGACCCATTAAACTTGCAGACATTGAAATGGGTATGCATTAAGCATAAATTATAAATTAAACTTACGCTGCAGCGGAGCTACCTCACCATACGCTTTCGATATGCAGTCCTCCGTGGCGGTTCGCTGAAGATTTGTGCGAATGTGATTCGTTGAATCGTACTTATTAGGTAGTAGTCACATGACAAACTACAAACAATTCGGCTAGTTGAATTGTTAGCAAGCTGAGCAAGGTTGCGTGATTTAACCCTATTTGTAAGAGGGGGGGGGGGGGGGGGGGGGGGGGGGGGGGGGGGGGTCACCCCTCAGTTTTTTTTGCTGATATCTCCGGAATGACTGGAAGTAGGTCCTTGAAACTTTCTGACTTTGGCTGAAATTGATGCCTGCGTATGGTGTCTACATTTTGAGTACATCACATGGGGAGGGGCGGTTCCAGGGCTCAGTTTTGGAAGGGTTCTTCGGCGGAGGGTTCACTTTCCACGTCCTGGCGACGCCTATGAATTTCGATATTTCAAATATCACCAATACGTATGCATTTCTTTCTTTTTTCGATTCCCATTGGTTACTTGCAAATCGGCTGATAAACATCACAGTCGTGTTCAATCAAAAATACCCCTAAAATTTAACGTTCCCCCCCCCTGTTGTCCCCCTTTCATAGATATCGTTTTTTTTTTAAAAGAGGAAATGTAGATCAGGTTGAGGGGAATCAAACACCGTTTGATTTTTGAAAGTCGGACCAGTAGATCTCGAGATCTTCGGGGAGGGGGCGGAATCCGGCCCCCTGTTACAAATAGGGGTAGCCTGTTACAAATAGGGTTAAGTGATTGGGAATTGTAAGTTAACCATTTAACCTAGGGTAACATTCAGATGTGCTTATTGTTTATCCGCCCCTGTAGCTCAGTAGGGAGAGCGCTGGGCTTTTGACCTCACTCGGGTATCGGGGTGGCAGGCCGGGTTTGAGCCGCTTCAGCTCGCTATTTTCTCCTGACTGGGATGGCCTGCGGCCGATGGCAGCGGTCGCACTCAAGGTCAGGTGACGTCAGAGGGCGGGACGGACCGTGCCCAGGACTGTTGGACACGTACAACTTTCGCCTCAACTCCTGCCGGTTACCAATAATTGCACGATCTGGTGGTAGGCTCAGGTCCAGGGCCTGAGAAACGCAAAAAGCTATGGCCCTAGCACTGACATGCTCTGGAAAATCCACCCAAGTAAAATGTTCAGACTATTCATCTGAATTGTGTCTATGTCGCTTTATTCCCTAGCATAATTCAGTCTCCAATCAACCTTGAATAATAAGCTACACCGTAGCAAAACATAGGACAATATAACTAGAGTTGATTTTATAACTGTCCATACATACTTCTACCGTTTCGTTCTATATCAATAAAATGATGGGGCGCACGCCGGTACCTTCTGAACTCCTCACCTTGGTCACCTTTGAGTCTGCACAACCGAAATTCGACGCTCTGCTGCCGCCGGGCAGCGGAGGATGTGTCGTGGATTCTGATTGGCTGTTGCAGTTTAATCAGCGAATTTCATTGGCGCATTGTCCATTACACCGGCAGTAGATTATCGATACACAATTTGAAGGACCGTCAACCGAGCTCGACCAAGTACAGTGAACTATTACCGTGTGGCTGAGAAGCAGTTTATTCGCTGGCGTGTCCAGTGCTTTGTTCGTGATTGTGTTCAGCTTTCTGCGAGTATTTTTCTCGCGATTGGAGTCGCCTCTACCCGGCGCGGCGTCCTCACAGACATATTTGGACGCGTGCCAGGCATTGGCGGATCCAGAACGGTGGTTGGGGGGGGGGGGGGGGGACGGGTGGTTTGGGGACAAATTCCAAAAAGGCTCACACAATTCTGAAAACTAATCAGATTTCGCTTGCTTATGCATATTGATAGCTGATTTAAAACAAACGTTGTTTAGTAAAAGTTGCTTAGATTTTCTACTATATCAGGAAATGTGTCAATTTTGAGCCGATTTCAGGTGGTTTGGGGGGAAAGTGGGAGAGAGGGGGGGGGGGGGGGGCATGGCCGCTTTGGCCCCCCTGGATCCGCTAGTGGTGCCAGGTCTGGCACCCTCTCCCCCTCTCCCTCGGTGTCAGATGCCATGCCCGGAGGCAAAGGGACCGGTCTGTTCTGTCTGGACGCGCACACTGGACGCAAGTCTGGTTTTGGTGATGTGTGGATAAACAAGCTAGAAAACTGGATTTTGTGAGTGTGGCAGGCACGTAGCCAGGATTGTATCAGGGGGCGGGTGGGGGGGGGGGGGGCACGTTGGTGGTAGAAACAAATTTCGCTCCTCAGGCATATGTTATAGACATGGGGGGGGGGGAAGTCGTCAGATAATCTAATTTTATCTAGTGTAAATGTATTTTGCTCAGGGGGGGGGGGGGGGGGGGGGGGGGGGAGCATGAGCATGACCCCCCCTGGCTATGTCCCTGGTGAGTGGTGATCTCGTAGTGCAGTGGTGATTTCTGACGTTTTCGCGTGTTGCGGTGGTGATTGTGGAAAGAAGCCGGGGTAAGATAGTAAAGCTAGCTAGTTAACTAACTAGATAAGCTAGTTAACTAAGCAAGCTAGTTAACTAACTAGATATGCTAGTTAACTAAGCAAACCAGTTAACTAGATAGATAAGCTAGTTAACTAAGTGTGACGGTGTGATGTGACCGCGGAATTTTGGCGACATGTTGAAGTTCACCTGCTGATGATGGCAGTCGGACGCTACTCCAAGGGATCGGATCATTCCGATCCGATCCGGATCATTCCGAGGGATCGGGTCATCACCCCGCGTCGGATCATCACTCAGGCTAGTACGTTCTGAATTATTATCATCTTTTATTCGCATGCATTGCGCCGATACAGCCACAGTTTTGAGCGGTGTTATTCGGCGGTAGCGACACTTCATGTTTCGTAGGTTCCTCTACGAACATGACGCTACTGTGTTATGCCAGAACGGATCTAGAATGGGGGGCCAAAACAAATTGGTTTAGGTTTAGGGTGAAAATTCCAGAAGTTGGACAAAATTGCGAAATCTCATCAGAGCTCGCTTCCGTATGCATTAGGTTTAAAAACAAACTTCCCTTCATAACACTGCTTATATTTGCTTTTCTTTCAGTGAATATGCCAATTATCGTCCGATTACAGTTGTTGTATCGGGAGCATGACCCGGTGGCTGCGGGATTCACCACTGGACTGGATCAAACAGGAGGCAAAGTCCCAACAGCACAGACAGGGAAATCGTACAATCTTACCTTACAATCTCACAAATGAGCGGAGTTGTTACAGCGATGTGAATCATTTTGAGCGCAACAATCCTTAAAGTAAGCACATTGCATCTGAGACCCCAAACATGTAAATATCTGTGCCATTGACTCAGTTGAACCGAAGCGAGGCGTGACTCGGTGACTCAGTGTGGTTTATCTGTGCGAGCCAGCCCAGTTAATCTGTGCGAATCAGCCCAGTTAATCTGTGAGAGTCAGCCCAGTTAATCTGCGCGAGTCAGCCCAGTTAATCTGCGCGAGAGTCAGCCCAGTTTATCTGCGCGAGAGTCAGCCCAGTTAATCTGCGCGAGTCAGCCCAGTTAATCTGCGCGAGTCAGCCCAGTTAATCTGCGCGAGTCAGCCCCGTTAATCTGCGCGAGTCAGCCCAGTTAATCTGCGCGAGTCAGCCCAGTTAATCTGCGCGAGAGTCAGCCCAGTTTATCTGCGCGAGAGTCAGCCCAGTTAATCTGCGCGAGTCAGCCCAGTTAATCTGTGCGAGTCAGCCCAGTTAATCTGCGCGAGTCAGCCCAGTTAATCTGTGCGAGTCAGCCCAGTTAATCTGCGCGAGTCGGTCCAGTTAATCTGTGCGAGTCGGTCCAGTTAATCTGTACGAGTCAGCCCAGTTAATCTGTGCGAGTCAGCCCAGTTAATCTGTGCGAGTCGGTCCAGTTAATCTGTACGAGTCAGCCCAGTTAATCTGTGCCAGTTAATCTGTGCGAGTCAGCCCAGTTAATTTGCGAGAGTCAGCCCAGTTAATCTGCGCGAGTCAGCCCAGTTAATCTGCGAGAGTCAGCCCAGTTAATCTGCGAGAGTCAGCCCAGTTAATCTGCGAGAGTCAGCCCAGTTAATCTGCGAGAGTCAGCCCAGTTAATCTGTGTGAGTCAGCCCAGTTAATCTGTGCGAATCAGCCCAGTTAATCTGCGCGAGTCAGCCCAGTTAATCTGCGCGAGTCAGCCCAGTTAATCTGCGCGAGAGTCAGCCCAGTTAATCTGTGAGAGTCAGCCCAGTTAATCTGTGCGAGTCAGCCCAGTTAATCTGCGCGAGTCAGCCCAGTTAATCTGCGCGAGAGTCAGCCCAGTTAATCTGTGAGAGTCAGCCCAGTTAATCTGTGCGAGTCAGCCCAGTTAATCTGCGCGAGAGTCAGCCCAGTTAATCTGTGAGAGTCAGCCCAGTTAATCTGTGCGAGTCAGCCCAGTTTATCTGTGCGAGTCAGCACAGTTAATCTGTGCGAGTCAGCCCAGTTAATCTGCGAGAGTCAGCCCAGTTAATCTGTGCGAGTCAGCCCAGTTAATCTGTGAGAGAGTCAGCCCAGTTAATCTGTGCGAGTCAGCCCAGTTAATCTGTGCGAGTCAGCCCAGTTAATCTGTGCGAGTCAGCCCAGTTAATCTGTGCGAGTCAGCCCAGTTTATCTGTGCGAGTCAGCACAGTTAATCTGTGCGAGTCAGCCCAGTTAATCTGTGCGAGTCAGCCCAGTTAATCTGCGCGAGTCAGCCCAGTTAATCTGTGCGAGTCAGCCCAGTTAATCTGCGCGAGTCAGCCCAGTTAATCTGTGCGAGTCAGCCCAGTTAATCTGTGAGAGTCAGCCCAGTTAATCTGTGCGAGTCAGCCCAGTTAATCTGTGCGAGTCAGCCCAGTTAATCTGTGCGAGTCAGCCCAGTTAATCTGTGCGAGTCAGCCCAGTTAATCTGTGCGAGTCAGCCCAGTTAATCTGCGCGAGAGTCAGCCCAGTTAATCTGTGAGAGAGTCAGCCCAGTTAATCTGTGCGAGTCAGCCCAGTTAATCTGTGCGAGTCAGCCCAGTTAATCTGTGCGAGAGTCAGCCCAGTTAATCTGTGAGAGTCAGCCCAGTTAATCTGCGCGAGTCAGCCCAGTTAATCTGTGCGAGAGTCAGCCCAGTTAATCTGCGCGAGTCAGCCCAGTTAATCTGTGCGAGAGTCAGCCCAGTTAATCTGCGCGAGTCAGCCCAGTTAATCTGTGCGAGAGTCAGCCCAGTTAATCTGCGCGAGTCAGCCCAGTTACCCGGCGGGTAACGGTGTCAGTGGAAGGCGCCTCGTGCACAGCGGGGGTCACATGTGTGTTAATAGGGCACTCTCGGCCGTGAAGAGGCCGGCCTGCACAGAGTGCGTAAACGACGACTTATCATGAGATGGCGCCGATGGGTTTTGAGAATATGACGGTCACGGGAGGTGAATTCTGTTTTGTGTCGGCTGAAGGACAACTTTTATTACATCAGATAACAGAACAAGGTAATCTATTTTTAATGATATTTGTGTGTGAAGGCCGAAGGGGGAGGAGTTAAACGCAGCTGGTCTCGTGCCCATAAACAAGAAATAGCCCTAGGTAATAGCCCTCAAAAATGGTTCTTTACATACCTAATATGTGCATTAAATCGGCTCCGTTCCCAGGTTCAAATCGCTGGAGAAGGCAGATGTCCAATGGCATTTGATCGCATTTCACATTCGCTGTGATGCCCGGATTTTTTTTATTTACCCGGATTACCCGAATTAAACATTGGCTTACACCGTGAATAACCCGACTGTCAGCTAGTGTTAAAACATTAACTGTTGTTGGTTCTATATGATGTGCAATGACAATGCACAATGCACACGTGGGGCGGTATGAAGCGGTGTGCTGTGTATCCACTGCCATCTGTCTCAAAACAAGCGTCGCAATACTCCCTAATATGATTATTTTCCGATAAAACTTAACTAGTTTCTTTTAAAGGGAAGTGTCGACCTAACCATGGGGTTTTGAACTGAGATAGCAGAATTGTAGCTTGGATGTATAAATTATATGATCCAATGTTCGTTTTTTTCAAAACTCTATCCCAATGGCTCTAGAGCAGATTTTTGAACGAAACGCCAAGGTTTATACCAGATGGGAGGTATATACCAGATTGACTGGTGACGTCACAGCATTATAGCCCAAATATTTGCTGTTAAAGTCAACCAATCTTGGCTCTATTTCGCCAAACTTGGGGGCCTTAGCGACTGTCGGCTGACCCGAAGTTTTGCCCCGCATGCGGATAGTGGTGTTCAGACTAGCGTTCGCACGGTGTGTACAGTAAGTTTGACCAATCAGCGATGAGATGGCTCTAGCGAGCTCAACGGTGATTTGTCAAGCTCACTGTACACAGCACGGCTGGTGTTATTGAACAAGGTTATAATTTATGTATTATTTGTCACTCACGGTAGATAATGACGGTGGCGAATTCCTTGTGCGTTTGTGGACATTGTATTGACAAGGCCGTAATCCGTATAAGAATTAATAATTTAAGATTGAGTGAGTTACATTGTTTTTTTTAACGGTGACGCTGAAATGCAGCTTGTGTGGGTCGAGGGCGAACGTTTTTAAGTGAGTATTTGTTGGCCTAGCCGAAGAGAAACAATCCTTTCCAAATCAAATACTTCACAGACTGAATCAAATACTTCACAGACACAGACTGATGAGTAACGTGTTCCAGATCAGATAGGCAAACTCACCTGTTTGGCCTCCCCACCTTTGACCACTCAAGGGGTGATGGTAAGGGTATCATGTCCTGGCAGCGAATACCTGTCCTGTCCAATCAGTTAGCAAATTTAGAACACTTAATTGTAACATTTTCAGGGATGTGCTCATTGTCTTTCATACTAAGATGACTTTCAATCTTTTGCGATTATCACGTTTACCAACTTTGACAATACAGAACCTCATTCTTTGCCTGCTCCTTTCAGACATGAATTCCACCAAATAACACTACTGTTGATCCGAGTTTCAATTTCTGCCACAGTGCCTGACAAGCTCCGCCCACGTTGCATAACAAATTGATGTGTCAATAAATGTATTTTTGGACCTAGTGCCAGCAACGAGACTGATGATAACGTGTTTCAGAGACGTGCCCCAAATTCCCAAAAGCTGCCTCAATTTTGATGTGTTGGTGCCAACCCTGCCCGATGTTATCTCGTTGAAACCTGCCACGTTTTGCAGATTGGTTTGTAGGGTTATCTTACATCAAGTGGACTTATAATCACTTTTGCCCATTTCAACTGATGTTGCACAAATGTGCACAAATTTTGGGACACTGCGCCCATGTTGTTATCATAGTATGCTACAAGGAATCATGTCATGATTTCTCCTGTTTTTTTTCTTCTTCCTCCCCAGCTTCTTCAACCATCGCGTGCCCAACTCTCCACGGAACCAGGCCCATCATCAGGTGCAGCAGCAGGCCTGTCTTCTACCTTGAAAAGGACAGCCCAACAGCCTCCCACTCCTGCGCCCCCTGCTGGGCGACCCAGACCCGATGTTGGCTGTTGTCTCACATTTTGGTACCGTGCTTATCGTGTGCGATATGGTGTTATAGCCAGCTTTATTCGACCAGCTCATGCACCTGCGCACTGTGAGCGACTGTGTATGTCTATTAACCCTCACCCTACGGGAGCTTTTTCACCTTCGCCCTACGGGGGGGGGGGGGGTCCTAAAAAGACCCCCTGTTAACTTCCAAACCAAGCAACTTAGAGCAATGCGGTAAGAACCAACATGTTGCCTGTCATGTTTGGAATCTAACAGTATGCAATTTTTAGGTTTGGGGTTAACGAGTGACCTTCCAGGTCAAGTGAATGACCTCGATCGACCACGTCCAGAACAGCGATTTTGCTCTGTCAGAAAACCTCAAAATGAGAAATTGATAAATGTAAATGAAAAGGCATGTTCCTAGACCAGTTTTGCCTCAGAATTACAGAAAAGGTAATTATTTATTCGTATCTGGCCAAAAAAGTCCCAAAAAGTTATTAAAAAATGACGTAATTTATGTCAACACAGCACTCAGTAAAAAATTGAGATATTTCTTTGAAATTTGGTTTGAGTATTTTTTATACTCAGTTCTCTCACACATATTCCGCTTTTTTCAATATCTTCGAAAATGTCTCAAAAGTTATGCAAAAAAAACCTCAGGGGGGTCGTTTTAGGACCCTCCGTAGGGTTAAATAAAGCCGACGCTTACAATGTGAACTGTGTTCGTGCGCATCATATAAATTAGTTATTTGCGCATCACAATTACAACTATACAGGCCGCATTATTGTGCTATAAGCGTTCGCTGATTTACTCAATTTCTGAACTGGCAGTGTTGAACAGATACATAAGCTCGTGTGTTGACCTGGCGAACGCTGGAGAGTGAGGCAGCGCACACCTCGACAATGCAAAATCGTCAACGGTTTTTAGCCAACTCAACAATCGAAAAGCAGAAACCTGAACTAAATCACCGTTTGAACATTGGTCTAATAACACTGGTACCAAATTAATTCACACTGTTCTACGGCAGGAGACGTGACTGTTTGCAGTTTACCATAGCAAAGGAGAATCCGATCCAGAGTATGCTGTCCCTCTGCCAAGCCTGGCTCGGCACAGCGCTCTTCCTCCAACACCTCAGCTGAGCCTGGCTGCGTAAAGGTAATAATGACCACAAATTGTCAGTATCATGTCATACCTGATTCTGAAGCATGTCAAGTCTGCTTTTACAAAACTGCATGCACAATAAGTGTGATCATATGCCACTAGTATGACTAGTATGCCTCAATTTCATACAAATTAGGAATGAGCAGGTATTGAATCTGGAGTGTGAAATACACTACCTTTGTATACACTACTCAGCAGGTCACAAATGAAGCTTACATATATTGTTTAGTATGCATAACAAATAACACAACATGCAACAAAGATCACTTACTCTGAGTCAGGAATGGGATAATCTTGTCGAGAACAAACAAATACATATTCAGTGCAAATCAACAACTCACCAAACAAATGCAGCGGAAGGCGTTTTCCGGGAATGACGGATGGCCCAATACGGGCAGCCGTGACGTCACGTAGCGTTAGCATTGGCCTCGGGATTGATCTTCTTCCTTCATGTTTAAAACTTCCAAAAAGTGTTTCTGGTTCCTCTTTGAAAGTTAATTTGTTCTTCAGGAAATACTTGAGGAAAATAACCGTTTTTCCGTTCGTTGACACAGACAAAACAATCGAATCCATGTGACGTCACAGAAGAAATAACTACCAGATGGCGTACCTGTTGTGTGTATCTTACGGTGTACATTATAAAACCGGCGGCGCACATACAGCGGCACTGTTTACCTAATTCGATTCACCATAAAATCGGAAGGTGTGACGCGTTTGTGACGTATATCTGAGAATGACGTCATGTTGCAGTATATTTTATTTCATGAATATCTCTTCAGTTCCCGGGTTTTATGACACATTCCTAGCAGAATAATTATTTGCGTACTCTGTTTAGTCATTTTATAGCATTCGTTCGAATCGACCAAGGTCGACACTTCCCTTTAACACTGTTCTCTTTCGATTCACTCCTCCGGACCCTTCGATTTTTACGACGAGAAAATACGGTGTGGTACGTTGCCTTCATCTCACATGTATTTATAGCCAGCGACGGTCAAGGAAAAACAACAACAGGTATACAACCTTTCGAGAAGATCGCATTCTGATTCCCCACCCCCAATGAACACTGTTGAAGCATGGCTAGCAGCTGATCATTGCTCAACACTCGTAGCCACTTAATTAGCTATGCCCGGGTATATGTACAAACAGTGAAGCGCAAAACATAACCATTCATAATGCGACAGAAACAGTCGTGAACACCCTACGTCTCATATTACAGCAGAACAGGCAAGACACGCAGTAAATCCCCGGCTGGTAATGCCTATGAGTGAACAACTCTCCGTTGGGAATGCCGATCAATAGAGGCCAACAAAGCCTTCCCCGCGAACCAACAATATACCCTGCACGAAATATAGGCACATTTCGCCTGTCAGAAAACAGCAACAATAGCACGGATACATACCATTTGGCGAGCTCGTACGTCATATAGGCTGGCACGACGAATCAAATATCCGTCACTACGACAACACGAGGGCTAAGCTCAAACGCGCAATCAGTGCTGGTGGCTAATGTCACCAACACGCTCTATACATGCAACCAACAGAGGTGAAGAAAACTGGCCAAAGCTTGGAGCAAAATATCGTCACCATCTATATCTGGAAAGAAACGGTAAGAGATGAATGCCTTGTGCCACAGGAGACTTGCCACATACATCCTGACACTTGGCACATGTAGATCCGATAACTTTTGATACATAACTTTTTTTTCTATGTGTTCCAAAGTCTGAATTTAACTGTTCACAATTTTTCGTAAACATTTGTAATTTTGTTGAGCTCGACTGCCTCGCGCCCACTATTGCAGTCACTGACCTGGCTCACCCAATCCGTTCCATGGCCCTGATCGATGTGCGTCAGCACGTTTTGTCAGCACCAATCACGGCCCAGTATTCTGCCTGCCTACCAATCACGGCCCAGTATTCTGCCTACGTCATTTCACGTGACCAAAAAGGTCGGCTGTGCGAAGGCAATAGAAAGTCTGGGCTGACAAACGTGCTGACGACAGATCGATCAGGGCCCATATTATCCCACACCAGTAGAAGAGACCGTCTATTTCTTCCGGGGTCGGTAGAACAGACAGCTGAACTCTTCCGTTCCACCTCATCTATAACCGGTAGCGGACACAGCCACCTCTTCTGGGGTCGGTAGAACAGACAGCTGAACCCTTCCGTTCCACCTCATCTATAACCGGTAGCGGACACAGCCACCTCTTCTGGGGTCGGTAGAACAGACAGCTGAACCCTTCCGTTCCACTTCATTCTGAACCGGTAGAAGAGGCCACCGACCTCTTCCGAGGTCGGTAGACAGACCAGCTGACGCCATACGGGCACAGATGGTGTTAGCTGAACCCGCGCCCTCTCTTCATCCGGCCGAGCTCTGCCACTTCCCACAATCATTAGTCATAGACAGGGCACGGTAAATCCGGCCGAGCTCTGCCACTTCCCACCAGCATTAGTCATAGACAGGGCACGGTAAATCCGGCCGAGCTCTGCCACTTCCCACCAGCATTAGTCATAGACAGGGCACGGTAAATCCGGCCGAGCTCTGCCACTTCCCACCAGCATTAGTCATAGACAGGGCACGGTAAATCCGGCCGAGCTCTGCCACTTCCCACCAGCATTAGCCATAGACAGGGCACGGTAAATCCGGCCGAGCTCTGCCACTTCCCACAATCATTAGTCATAGACAGGGCGCGGTAATTAACCATGGGCTGTGTCGGGCGCACAGATGCACTGTGTGGGAGTTCACTGATGATCAGTAGCAGCCAAGACATCCGCGAAATCCGCAACTTTCGTGCCGATTCTAGGAATTCTCAACCAGTTTAGAGTTGATGTCTGTGACACCAGCCTCACGGCATCTTAGTGATACGTGGTGCTTGACCTCGGATTACAGTCCGTCTGTCGGTGACCGGTGCCAGATGGCAGATCACAGATGGCAGATGCCAGATGGCAGATGCCAGATGGCAGATTACAGATGCCAGATGCCAGTCTCCCTGTCAATGACAGACAGCGCTGGGAGGCAGACGACAGTCCGTATCTAGATGAGCCGCCGCCAGACCGGAGCAGTAGTCGCCGAACTGTCCTCCGGCAGTGTGGGTCAACATCCAGGAGACAGGCAGGCTGAGGGCAGAGGGAGGAGGATCACTGACATCAGATGTCCTAAGGTGGGTCAACATCCAGGAGACAGGCAGGCTGAGGGCAGAGGGAGGAGGATCACTGACATCAGATGTCCTCCGGCAGTGTGGGTCAACATCCAGGAGACAGGCAGGCTGAGGGCAGAGGGAGGAGGATCACTGACATCAGATGTCCTAAGGTGGGTCAACATCCAGGAGACAGGCAGGCTGAGGGCAGAGGGAGGAGGATCACTGACATCAGATGTCCTAAGGTGGGTCAACCTCCAGGAGACAGGCAGGCTGAGGGCAGAGGGAGGAGGATCACTGACATCAGATGTCCTCCGGCAGTGTGGGTCAACATCCAGGAAACAGGCAGGCTGAGGGCAGAGGGAGGAGGATCACTGACATCAGATGTCCTAAGGTGGGTCAACATCCAGGAGACAGGCAGGCTGAGGGCAGAGGGAGGAGGATCACTGACATCAGATGTCCTAAGGTGGGTCAACATCCAGGAGACAGGCAGGCTGAGGGCAGAGGGAGGAGGATCACTGACATCAGATGTCCTAAGGTGGGTCAACATCCAGGAGACAGGCAGGCTGAGGGCAGAGGGAGGAGGATCACTGACATCAGATGTCCTCCGGCAGTGTGGGTCAACATCCAGGAGACAGGCAGGCTGAGGGCAGAGGGAGGAGGATCACTGACATCAGATGTCCTCCGGCAGTGTGGGTCAACATCCAGGAGACAGGCAGGCTGAGGGCAGAGGGAGGAGGATCACTGACATCAGATGTCCTAAGGTGGGTCAACATCCAGGAGACAGGCAGGCTGAGGGCAGAGGGAGGAGGATCACTGACATCAGATGTCCTCCGGCAGTGTGGGTCAACATCCAGGAGACAGGCAGGCTGAGGGCAGAGGGAGGAGGATCACTGACATCAGATGTCCTAAGGTGGGTCAACATCCAGGAGACAGGCAGGCTGAGGGCAGAGGGAGGAGGATCACTGACATCAGATGTCCTAAGGTGGGTCAACATCCAGGAGACAGGCAGGCTGAGGGCAGAGGGAGGAGGATCACTGACATCAGATGTCCTAAGGTGGGTCAACATCCAGGAGACAGGCAGGCTGAGGGCAGAGGGAGGAGGATCACTGACATCAGATGTCCTAAGGTGGGTCAACATCCAGGAGACAGGCAGGCTGAGGGCAGAGGGAGGAGGATCACTGACATCAGATGTCCTAAGGTGGGTCAACATCCAGGAGACAGGCAGGCTGAGGGCAGAGGGAGGAGGATCACTGACATCAGATGTCCTAAGGTGGGTCAACATCCAGGAGACAGGCAGGCTGAGGGCAGAGGGAGGAGGATCACTGACATCAGATGTCCTAAGGTGGGTCAACATCCAGGAGACAGGCAGGCTGAGGGCAGAGGGAGGAGGATCACTGACATCAGATGTCCTAAGGTGGGTCAACATCCAGGAGACAGGCAGGCTGAGGGCAGAGGGAGGAGGATCACTGACATCAGATGTCCTAAGGTGGGTCAACATCCAGGAGACAGGCAGGCTGAGGGCAGAGGGAGGAGGATCACTGACATCAGATGTCCTAAGGTGGGTCAACATCCAGGAGACAGGCAGGCTGAGGGCAGAGGGAGGAGGATCACTGACATCAGATGTCCTCCGGCAGTGTGGGTCAACATCCAGGAGACAGGCAGGCTGAGGGCAGAGGGAGGAGGATCACTGACATCAGATGTCCTAAGGTGGGTCAACATCCAGGAGACAAGCAGGCTGAGGGCAGAGGGAGGAGGATCACTGACATCAGATGTCCTAAGGTGGGTCAACATCCAGGAGACAGGCAGGCTGAGGGCAGAGGGAGGAGGATCACTGACATCAGATGTCCTAAGGTGGGTCAACATCCAGGAGACAGGCAGGCTGAGGGCAGAGGGAGGAGGATCACTGACATCAGATGTCCTCCGGCAGTGTGGGTCAACATCCAGGAGACAGGCAGGCTGAGGGCAGAGGGAGGAGGATCACTGACATCAGATGTCCTAAGGTGGGTCAACATCCAGGAGACAGGCAGGCTGAGGGCAGAGGGAGGAGGATCACTGACATCAGATGTCCTAAGGTGGGTCAACATCCAGGAGACAGGCAGGCTGAGGGCAGAGGGAGGAGGATCACTGACATCAGATGTCCTAAGGTGGGTCAACATCCAGGAGACAGGCAGGCTGAGGGCAGAGGGAGGAGGATCACTGACATCAGATGTCCTAAGGTGGGTCAACATCCAGGAGACAGGCAGGCTGAGGGCAGAGGGAGGAGGATCACTGACATCAGATGTCCTAAGGTGGGTCAACATCCAGGAGACAGGCAGGCTGAGGGCAGAGGGAGGAGGATCACTGACATCAGATGTCCTAAGGTGGGTCAACATCCAGGAGACAGGCAGGCTGAGGGCAGAGGGAGGAGGATCACTGACATCAGATGTCCTAAGGTGGGTCAACATCCAGGAGACAGGCAGGCTGAGGGCAGAGGGAGGAGGATCACTGACATCAGATGTCCTAAGGTGGGTCAACATCCAGGAGACAGGCAGGCTGAGGGCAGAGGGAGGAGGATCACTGACATCAGATGTCCTAAGGTGGGTCAACATCCAGGAGACAGGCAGGCTGAGGGCAGAGGGAGGAGGATCACTGACATCAGATGTCCTAAGGTGGGTCAACATCCAGGAGACAGGCAGGCTGAGGGCAGAGGGAGGAGGATCACTGACATCAGATGTCCTCCGGCAGTGTGGGTCAACATCCAGGAGACAGGCAGGCTGAGGGCAGAGGGAGGAGGATCACTGACATCAGATGTCCTAAGGTGGGTCAACATCCAGGAGACAGGCAGGCTGAGGGCAGAGGGAGGAGGATCACTGACATCAGATGTCCTAAGGTGGGTCAACATCCAGGAGACAGGCAGGCTGAGGGCAGAGGGAGGAGGATCACTGACATCAGATGTCCTAAGGTGGGTCAACATCCAGGAGACAGGCAGGCTGAGGGCAGAGGGAGGAGGATCACTGACATCAGATGTCCTAAGGTGGGTCAACATCCAGGAGACAGGCAGGCTGAGGGCAGAGGGAGGAGGATCACTGACATCAGATGTCCTAAGGTGGGTCAACATCCAGGAGACAGGCAGGCTGAGGGCAGAGGGAGGAGGATCACTGACATCAGATGTCCTAAGGTGGGTCAACATCCAGGAGACAGGCAGGCTGAGGGCAGAGGGAGGAGGATCACTGACATCAGATGTCCTAAGGTGGGTCAACATCCAGGAGACAGGCAGGCTGAGGGCAGAGGGAGGAGGATCACTGACATCAGATGTCCTAAGGTGGGTCAACATCCAGGAGACAGGCAGGCTGAGGGCAGAGGGAGGAGGATCACTGACATCAGATGTCCTCCGGCAGTGTGGGTCAACATCCAGGAGACAGGCAGGCTGAGGGCAGAGGGAGGAGGATCACTGACATCAGATGTCCTAAGGTGGGTCAACATCCAGGAGACAGGCAGGCTGAGGGCAGAGGGAGGAGGATCACTGACATCAGATGTCCTAAGGTGGGTCAACATCCAGGAGACAGGCAGGCTGAGGGCAGAGGGAGGAGGATCACTGACATCAGATGTCCTCCGGCAGTGTGGGTCAACATCCAGGAGACAGGCAGGCTGAGGGCAGAGGGAGGAGGATCACTGACATCAGATGTCCTCCGGCAGTGTGGGTCAACATCCAGGAGACAGGCAGGCTGAGGGCAGAGGGAGGAGGATCACTGACATCAGATGTCCTAAGGTGGGTCAACATCCAGGAGACAGGCAGGCTGAGGGCAGAGGGAGGAGGATCACTGACATCAGATGTCCTCCGGCAGTGTGGGTCAACATCCAGGAGACAGGCAGGCTGAGGGCAGAGGGAGGAGGATCACTGACATCAGATGTCCTAAGGTGGGTCAACATCCAGGAGACAGGCAGGCTGAGGGCAGAGGGAGGAGGATCACTGACATCAGATGTCCTAAGGTGGGTCAACATCCAGGAGACAGGCAGGCTGAGGGCAGAGGGAGGAGGATCACTGACATCAGATGTCGTTCGTCAGTGTGGGTCAACATCCAGGAGACAGGCAGGCTGAGGGCAGAGGGAGGAGGATCACTGACATCAGATGTCCTCCGGCAGTGTGGGTCAACATCCAGGAGACAGGCAGGCTGAGGGCAGAGGGAGGAGGATCACTGACATCAGATGTCCTCCGGCAGTGTGGGTCAACATCCAGGAGACAGGCAGGCTGAGGGCAGAGGGAGGAGGATCACTGACATCAGATGTCGTTCGTCAGTGTGGGTCAACATCCAGGAGACAGGCAGGCTGAGGGCAGAGGGAGGAGGATCACTGACATCAGATGTCCTAAGGCGGGTCAACATCCAGGAGACAGGCAGGCTGAGGGCAGAGGGAGGAGGATCACTGACATCAGATGTCCTAAGGTGGGTCAACATCCAGGAGACAGGCAGGCTGAGGGCAGAGGGAGGAGGATCACTGACATCAGATGTCCTCCGGCAGTGTGGGTCAACATCCAGGAGACAGGCAGGCTGAGGGCAGAGGGAGGAGGATCACTGACATCAGATGTCCTAAGGTGGGTCAACATCCAGGAGACAGGCAGGCTGAGGGCAGAGGGAGGAGGATCACTGACATCAGATGTCGTTCGTCAGTGTGGGTCAACATCCAGGAGACAGGCAGGCTGAGGGCAGAGGGAGGAGGATCACTGACATCAGATGTCCTCCGGCAGTGTGGGTCAACATCCAGGAGACAGGCAGGCTGAGGGCAGAGGGAGGAGGATCACTGACATCAGATGTCCTAAGGTGGGTCAACATCCAGGAGACAGGCAGGCTGAGGGCAGAGGGAGGAGGATCACTGACATCAGATGTCCTAAGGTGGGTCAACATCCAGGAGACAGGCAGGCTGAGGGCAGAGGGAGGAGGATCACTGACATCAGATGTCCTAAGGTGGGTCAACATCCAGGAGACAGGCAGGCTGAGGGCAGAGGGAGGAGGATCACTGACATCAGATGTCCTCCGGCAGTGTGGGTCAACATCCAGGAGACAGGCAGGCTGAGGGCAGAGGGAGGAGGATCACTGACATCAGATGTCCTAAGGTGGGTCAACATCCAGGAGACAGGCAGGCTGAAGGCAGAGGGAGGAGGATCACTGACATCAGATGTCCTCCGGCAGTGTGGGTCAACATCCAGGAGACAGGCAGGCTGAGGGCAGAGGGAGGAGGATCACTGACATCAGATGTCCTCCGGCAGTGTGGGTCAACATCCAGGAGACAGGCAGGCTGAGGGCAGAGGGAGGAGGATCACTGACATCAGATGTCCTCCGGCAGTGTGGGTCAACATCCAGGAGACAGGCAGGCTGAGGGCAGAGGGAGGAGGATCACAGACATCAGATGTCCTAAGGTGGGTCAACATCCAGGAGACAGGTAGGCTGAGGGCAGAGGGAGGAGGATCACTGACATCAGATGTCCTCCGACAGTGTGGGTCAACATCCAGGAGACAGGCAGGCTGAGGGCAGAGGGAGGAGGATCACTGACATCAGATGTCCTAAGGTGGGTCAACATCCAGGAGACAGGCAGGCTGAGGGCAGAGGGAGGAGGATCACTGACATCAGATGTCCTCCGGCAGTGTGGGTCAACATCCAGGAGACAGGCAGGCTGAGGGCAGAGGGAGGAGGATCACTGACATCAGATGTCCTAAGGTGGGTCAACATCCAGGAGACAGGCAGGCTGAGGGCAGAGGGAGGAGGATCACTGACATCAGATGTCCTAAGGTGGGTCAACATCCAGGAGACAGGCAGGCTGAGGGCAGAAGGAGGAGGATCACTGACATCAGATGTCCTAAGGTGGGTCAACATCCAGGAGACAGGCAGGCTGAGGGCAGAGGGAGGAGGATCACTGACATCAGATGTCCTAAGGTGGGTCAACATCCAGGAGACAGGCAGGCTGAGGGCAGAGGGAGGAGGATCACTGACATCAGATGTCCTAAGGTGGGTCAACATCCAGGAGACAGGCAGGCTGAGGGCAGAGGGAGGAGGATCACTGACATCAGATGTCCTAAGGTGGGTCAACATCCAGGAGACAGGCAGGCTGAGGGCAGAGGGAGGAGGATCACTGACATCAGATGTCCTAAGGTGGGTCAACATCCAGGAGACAGGCAGGCTGAGGGCAGAGGGAGGAGGATCACTGACATCAGATGTCCTCCGGCAGTGTGGGTCAACATCCAGGAGACAGGCAGGCTGAGGGCAGAGGGAGGAGGATCACTGACATGAGATGTCGTTCGTCAGGGTGGGTCAACATCCAGGATACAGGCAGGCTGATGGCAGAGGGAGGAGGATCACAGACATCAGATGTCGGTCGTCAGTTGTTCAAAGCAAGGATTTAGTTGTCAGCACGGCCAGGCATTCGTCAGTCGAATGATTGCAAAAGTTAACTCTTTAAATCTTAGTAAATAAAAAGAAACATAAGAGCTTTATGCTGTAAAGTTACTGCAATCCCTTTCAAAAGGCTTCACATAAGTAAATACTGCAAGGTTGCTGCGAAAGGTTATAAATGGCTGCCGATATAAAAGCACCCACAAAATATGATTATAAAATGTAAAAAAAACTGTGGAAATTACCCATTACGACCTTTATATCACTCCTTACTGATGAGTGATTGAATATCGCATCTTAATAATTTTATAATTCGTTAGTAACCCATATTAGGCACATTTCACTAACAGTATATCAATATTTATGTATTTATTTATATAAATCGAGTTTAGTTTCGCTGGTACTAACCTTGCCAGTTGTATGAGTGTATCATACGGATACCCGTGCTGCCCAGCCTCTCTGTTCAGTGTACAGAGCTGGTGCGAGAGGCACTGCGCGTCCTCTTCTGCCGTCAGCAGCTCCAGCAGGGAGTGCGTCAGGGTCATCCCCCTGCCTCCTATAGTCCAGGACCGATCTGGCAAGAGGGGGAGGGAGTGCGTCAGGGTCATCCCCTACCTCCTATAGTCCAGGACCGATCTGGCAAGAGGGGGAGGGAGTGCGTCAGGGTCATCCCCTACCTCCTATAGTCCAGGACCGATCTGACAAGGGGGGAGGGAGTGCGTCAGGGTCATCCCCTACCTCCTATAGTCCAGGACCGATCTGACAAGGGGGGAGGGAGTGCGTCAGGGTCATCCCCTACCTCCTATAGTCCAGGACCGATCTGGCAAGAGGGGGAGGGAGTGCTTCAGGGTCATCCCCTACCTCCTATAGTCCAGGACCGATCTGACAAGGGGGGAGGGAGTGCGTCAGGGTCATCCCCTACCTCCTATAGTCCAGGACCGATCTGGCAAGAGGGGAGGGAGTGCGTCAGGGTCATACTCCTGACTCCCAGAGTCCAGGACCGTCCTGTAGGCAGGAGAGGGTGGGCCAGGGTCATACTCCTGCCTCCCAGAGTCCAGGACCGTCCTGTAGGCAGGCAGGGGTCGGTCAGGGTCATACTCCTGCCGCCCAGAGTTCAGGACCGTCCTGTAGGCAGGAAGGGGTGGGCCAGGGTCATACTCCTGCTGCCGAGAGTCCAGGACCGTCCTGTAGGCAGGAAAGGGTACGCCAGGGTCATACTCCTGCCGCCCAGAGTCCAGGACCGTCCTGTAGACAGGAAGGGGTACGTCAGGGTCATACTCCTGCCTCCCAGAGTCCAGGACCGTCCTGTAGGCAGGAGAGGGTGGGCCAGGGTCATACTCCTGCTGCCCAGAGTCCAGGACCGTCCTGTAGGCAGGAGGAAGTGCGTCAGGGTCATACTCCTGCCGCCCAGAGTCCAGGACCGTCCTGTAGGCAGGAGGAAGTGCGTCAGGGTCATACTCCTGCTGCCCAGAGTCCAGGACCGTCCTGTAGGCAGGAGGAAGTGCGTCAGGGTCATACTCCTGCCGCCCAGAGTCCAGGACCGTCCTGTAGGCAGGAGAGGGTGGGCCAGGGTCATACTCCTGCCGCCCAGAGTCCAGGACCGTCCTGTAGGCAGGAGAGGGTGGGCCAGGGTCATACTCCTGCCGCCCAGAGTCCAGGACCGTCCTGTAGGCAGGAGAGGGTGGGCCAGGATCATACTCCTGCCGCCCAGAGTCCAGGACCGTCCTGTGGGCCAGGGTCATACTCCTGCCTCCCATAGTCCAGGACCGTCCTGTAGGCAGGAGAGGGTGGGCCAGGGTCATACTCCTGCCTCCCAGAGTCCAGGACCGTCCTGTAGGCAGGAGAGGGTGGGCCAGGGTCATACTCCTGCCTCCCATAGTCCAGGACCGTCCTGTAGGCAGGAGGGGGTGGGCCAGGGTCATACTCCTGCCTCCCAGAGTCCAGGACCGTCCTGTAGGCAGGAAGGGGTGGACCAGGGTCATACTCCTGCCTCCCAGAGTCCAGGACCGTGCTGTAGGCAGGAAGGGGTGGACCAGGGTCATACTCCTGCCTCCCAGAGTCCAGGACCGTCCTGTAGGCAGGAAGGGGTGGGCCAGGGTCATACTCCTGCCTCCCAGAGTCCAGGACCGTCCTGTAGGCAGGAGGGGGTAGGTCAGGGTCATACTCCTGCCTCCCAGAGTCCAGGACTGTCCTGTACGAAGTTTCTTGATTACGGCTGCCTGCCGAGCCATCAAAAGATGCCAGCAAGCAAACGACTTCACGCAATGTCTTACGTTAAAAGCAAGTCGCATATCACATTCCCATACCTAAACGGTTGACCTCAACGAAAATGACATGGTTTGATATGTGCTCTGATATATCTGCTACCAAATCCACATCGTTTACCAGCTGAGTTTACTGTTTATCTTTACATGCGTTAACTTGCGACGACTCCTGTTAGCCGATTGTTTTTTTCTCTCCGCTAATGCCAGTAACCGGCGGCAACAAACTTGTTTCACCACGTAACACCTTCGTCCCCACAAAGGAGTTATTTTACTGATTCGCGATATTAATTGTATTAATCGGGAGAGACGTTTTAACGGCAGATAGCACCGGAGCCGGTGCCAGGTGGCGCTGTTGGTTGTGACGGCAGCGAACAGTCTGGCTGAAGACACTGTGAACACAACTGCTTCACTAATCGCCGGCTTCCTATCAGAACACCATCTCTGTCCAACCCGCGCCTGACACTGGCCCATATCCCCCCGCCATACGAGTCGTACCTTGTGAGTCTCCGTCTCCCAGCACCATGCTGATCTCAGGCGGATCGAGGCTGAGGAGGCCGCCGTCAGGCGTCAGACTCCGCCTGCGTCTTCCAGCTGCTGCTGCGTTCGCCTGTGCGATGGCAAAGGCAACGAGGCCTGCGAGCGCAGCGAACCCGGCCAGTGCGCCCACGATGCCGCCGAAACAGTCACAGTTGCCGCCGTAGCCTGGAGTAGGAGAAAGGGTTAGTTAACCTGGTGTAGGGAGAGTGTTAGTTAACCTGGGGATAGAAAGAGATAGTTGGGTCACTTGGGGTAGGTTAGAGGGTTAGTTAACCTGGGGTAGGGAGAGAGGGTTAGTTAACCTGTGGGTAGGAGAGAGGGTTAGTTAACCTTGGGGTAGGGAGAGAGGGTTAGTTAACCTGTGGGTAGGAGAGAGGGTTAGTTAACCTGGTGTAGGGAGAGTGTTAGTTAACCTGGGGATAGAAAGAGATAGTTGGGTCACTTGGGGTAGGTTAGAGGGTTAGTTAACCTGGGGTAGGGAGAGAGGGTTAGTTAACCTGTGGGTAGGGAGAGAGGGTTAGTTAACCTGGGGATAGAAAGAGATAGTTGGGTCACTTGGGGTAGGTTAGAGGGTTAGTTAACCTGGGGTAGGGAGAGAGGGTTAGTTAACCTGTGGGTAGGAGAGAGGGTTAGTTAAACTGGGTTAGGGAGAGAGGGTTAGTTAACTTGGGGTAGGAGCAGACTTGTCAATGATTCAATGTGAATCGACTACTTTTGATTGAATCATTCTTATTTCAAATGAATGACTCATGAATCGATTCACCTCATGCGCAAACCTGTTGTGAGTCACTGATTGAATCATTCATACCGATAAAATAGGCTGATTGAATCATTCATTGCTCAAAGAATCATTCTTTTTTGGTCGAAAAGCATAAACTGTCCACAAAATATCCCAGCGGCCCAGCATTCATCTGTGCTCTGTGGACAAACCAGGCACTTAATGGCCAATTATATGAGCTCTGTGTCCTGAGCTGTAGCCTGTAATTCATCTATGCGTAAAGAAAGCGAGGCTTTGTGTCCAACTCCAGTGGGCACAAAGCCACTGTTCAATCAGCCCTAACTAGGTGAATACTCTGGAACTGGTAGGGCTAGGGGTAGGTACCTAAATACTTAGAAAAGGTAACTAACTCATACTTTGGTTCATAAACCACACAGTACACGCACACCTTTTTCACACGAAAAATTATCAAAAGGTACCCACCTTTTCCTAATTTCTAGGCTATATCATATCAAAAACTAAATCATAAACACACATTTGCATGACCTCCGCATGTCCCAAATATCACTGTCGCATCGGCGCCGCTTTATTCCACATCATGCTTTATAAACAATAATACCTAATGCAAAATCAAAATAAATGTTATATTCGCTTAAAAAAGTGAAACGTTAAGTCATTAATGCTTTTGGAACTTGGAATTTGCAATTATAATAAGTATTTTAAACATCATTTTTTAATCAAAATAAACAACACGCGTGTCCAATTGGCTCACATTCACATTCACATTCGGAAATACATTCGCGGACTATTTGGATTGGCTTCAAAATTGATACACAGATAGATCACGACCTAGTGATCATTCTGGTAAAATATTAGAGTCGCACATTCAAAATCTAGGGAGTTAGAGCAGGTCATATGTTTAAGGTCAAACAGCAGACTATTCTGATGTGCATGACAATTGGCACACAGGTAGAGCATGACCTCCCTATCACGCTCATAATATCTTAGAGTCGCACATCCAAAATCAAAGGAGCTAGACAAAGGAGTCGACACTTCCCTTTAATGTTGAGTGATTGAATCAAGATTGAATCATTCATTATGGTAATGTTGAGTGATTGAATCATGATTGAATCATTCATTATGGTAATGTTGAGTGATTGAATCATGATTGAATCATTCATTATGGTAATGTTGAGTGATTGAATCATGATTGAATCATTCATTATGGTAATGTTGAGTGATTGAATCATGATTGAATCATTCATTATGGTCCGTGAATCACTGTGAATCGACTCATGACAAATATGAATCATTGACAAGTCTGGGTAGGAGAGAGGGTTTAGTTAACCTGGGGTAGGTTAGAGGGCTAGTTAACCTGTGGGTAGGTAGAGAGAGTTAGTTAATCTGGGGTAGGGAGAGAGGGTTAGTTAACCTGGGGGTAGGGAGAGAGGGTTAGTTAACCTGGGGTAGGGAGAGAGGGTTAGTTAACCTGGGGGTAGGGAGAGAGGGTTAGTTAACCTGGGGTAGGGAGAGAGGGTTAGTTAACCTGGGGGTAGGGAGAGAGGGTTAGTTAACCTGGGGTAGGGAGAGAGGGTTAGTTAACCTGGGGGTAGGGAGAGAGGGTTAGTTAACCTGGGGGTAGGAGAGAGGGTTAGTTAAACTGGTGTAGGAGAGATGGTTTAGTTAAACTGGGATAGGAAGATAGGGTTAGTTAACCTGGGGTAGGGAGATATAGTTAGTTAACTTGGGATAGGGAGAGAGGGTTAGTTAACCTGGGGTATGATATAGGGTTAGTTAACCTTGGGGTAGGGAGAGATGGTTAGTTAACCTGGGGAGTAGGAGAGAGGGTTAGTTAACCTGGTGGTAGGGGAGATAGGGTTAGTTAACCTGGGGTACGATAGAGGGTTAGTTAACCTGGGGTATGAGAGAGGGTTAGTTAACCTGGGGTAGGATAGAGGGTTAGTTAAGGGGGGGGGGGTAGGGAGAGAGGGTTAGTTAACCTGGGGTAGGAGATAGGGTTAGTTAACCTGGGGTAGGGAGAGAGGGTTAGTTAACTTGGGGTAGGGAGAGAGGGTTAGTTAATCTGGGGTAGGGAGATAGGGTTAGTTAACTTGGGGTAGGGAGAGAGGGTTAGTTAACCTGGGGTAGGGAGATAGGGTTAGTTAACATGGTGTAGGAGAGATGGTTTAGTTAAACTGGGATAGGAAGATAGGGTTAGTTAACCTGGGGTAGGGAAATATAGTTAGTTAACTTGGGATAGGGAGAGAGGGTTAGTTAACCTGGGGTATGATATAGGGTTAGTTAACCTTGGGGTAGGGAGAGATGGTTAGTTAACCTGGGGAGTAGGAGAGAGGGTTAGTTAACCTGGTGGTAGGGGAGATAGGGTTAGTTAACCTGGGGTACGATAGAGGGTTAGTTAACCTGGGGTATGAGAGAGGGTTAGTTAACCTGGGGTAGGATAGAGGGTTAGTTAAGGGGGGGGGGGGTAGGGAGAGAGGGTTAGTTAACCTGGGGTAGGAGATAGGGTTAGTTAACCTGGGGTAGGGAGAGAGGGTTAGTTAACTTGGGGTAGGGAGAGAGGGTTAGTTAATCTGGGGTAGGGAGATAGGGTTAGTTAACTTGGGGTAGGGAGAGAGGGTTAGTTAACCTGGGGTAGGGAGATAGGGTTAGTTAACCTGGGGATATGTAGATATAGTTAGTTAACTTGGGGGTAGGAGAGAGGGTTAGTCAACTCGGGGGTAGGAGAGAGGGTTTAGATAACCTGGGGAAAGGGAGAGAGGGTTAGTTAACCTGGGATAGGGAGATAAGGTTAGTTATCCTGGGGGTAGGGGACGGTGGGGTCAGTAAGGCGGGAGACGGGGACGGAGTGTCAGTTAACTTGGGGGGCTTGTCCTCACATGTTGTTGTAACCTGAGGACAGGAGCGCGAGAGGGTTAGTAAACCTGGGGACGGTAGCCGGTCGGGTCAATTAACTTGGGGACGGTCGCCGGTCGGATCAGTTAACTTGGGGACGGTCGCCGGTCGGGTCAGTTAAAGCGAATGTTTCACCTTTGTAAAGAAGTTGTTCAAAATGATCATTTGTGCTAATAATATATTATTTTAATCAAAAGAAAAGCCGAACAATTCTAACGCGGCCCGATTAATAAATCAACATCAGATAATTATGTAGGCAGGATTGGTTTCACCTTTGTATTGGTTTTGAACTGAGATAGTCATTATCTTTGGCCGTTATTGAAATGTCGAAAATACTAAGGTCATTTCCCCTAAAACTTAGCCGTTTTAAGCGATTTAATTTATCATTTGCAAAATGGGGTCTAGGCTAGTCCCGCCGCTGATTGGCTGACAGCCACTTTTCAGCCAATCTAACTTTGTCAGCCAATCAGCGGCGGTCTATAGCTAAAAAATGACGTCATCATCCCAAATTTAAAAACTTAATTTGTATAAATATAAGTGACTTTTCGATAAAAAAATATCACCCTCGTTTTCAGCAGCACTTACTTCATATTTTCGACTACAGCCAGCGTATATTTTACAACTTTCAGAAAGGTGAAACATTCCCTTTAACTTGGGTACGGGTGGCAGTTGGGTCAGTAAGTTTTATGAGTTTAAAAAGCATAGTCAAACGGTCAACAGCTGGAAACTGAAGCACGGGGAGGAATTTGCTTCGTAGTGTTTCGACTATACATTGACTAGGTGTAGACAGTAGCTTATCGTAGGTTTCAGAATAAAATCACTTGCGTTTATAATTATAATTAACCAAAGGTGACAATTCAACAGAAAGGATTCTACCAATAAATCCTTGGCAAGCACTGGATATTTTTGCAACCATTTTCAGTATTTCAAACTACGAAGCATTTGTGATGTATTCTTCACAATTCGACAATGTATATCCTAGGTAAATCACACTTCTATGATGTTGTGAAATGAATGCCTGAAATATTGAATACAATTAATATGGACATGCAAAACAACCTACCCACAAACTGCCGAAAAATACTATAAACGTAACCAGCTAAATAGGACTCCGGCGCCGTGCCATCTGCACCACAGAACTGAGTTGTCTGTTTTATTTGCCTTGCCGTTATAAGCCGGTTTGAAAGCCCCAGCCCATTCGGGGCTTGATCGCGCCCGGACGGTCCAAGGTCAGGTCACCCCCCCTCCCCCTCCCCTCACTCCTGCTGCCTTTGTATACCTGTATGTGGGTCCGACCAATCAGAGATGTGAAGTAAGGACACCAAGTCTTAACCACAGGCCCACAAGACGTGATAGTTTACAATTTTGTTGGTCATTGTTTTGGTAAATATTGTCCTTGTTTTCAATACGGTTGTGCCAACCGCCAAATAAAGTCCAGCAAGCATGTTTGTTGTGCATAATTCATGGCTAGTGAACGAATATTTAATCCGAGGCGTTTATTACATACATCAAAAGCATGACACCATACACAGGAACCGACAGAATCGTACAGCGCATTATGGTAGCATGCCGTTGCAGGAAGCCACTCGCTGCTCGTCTCGCATTCCACGAATATCAACCCCAAAGCAAATCATTTGCTCACACATATTTGCCGTGGCAATGATGCCTTCACGTAAAGGTCGGAGTTAGCTGCGGCTAGGAGGGCCGATCGGCCGGCCGCTCCGTCGGGCTGCGACGCAGGCACGTGACCACGAGCTCAAAGTTACTGGGTACACTGGCTGACCACAAACGCTTAGTCCTGTCCTAAAAATACCCCCCAAACAAACAAAAAACGAATTTAAGTCACTTTAATTTCTAGTGCTGAGTTTGTTTACGTTTTCTAATTAACTTTGATGTTAACTATGTTGTATACAACTGCATCATTGGGAACTGATGGGCTGTCGCGTCTTTAAAGGGATATTGCCACCTCCGGAAGATTTCTAAAAAGCAACTTAAATGAATGGTGGGGATCAACAATCATGTATGCTCAAGCTCAAACTTGCTACTGCCAGCACCCCAAGCAGTGTATCGACAAAACATTTTTGTATTTATTTCTGACTCCAAAACGTTGGTCCCAGCTGTGCTCAGTACTAGATTCATGATGGCCGCTCTCATCCAGTTTGGCTGTGAAATTGGCGCCCGCCGAAAGCCGAAACGTCTGAATTCGCCGAGATTTGACCTTGAAAAGTTATAGGATATTGGTCACAAATCTCCTACGGCCCCAAAGTCGAGCCATAGCCATTCTTTATGTTTTCTTATGAAAGAGGCTAAAGGTTGTTGCAAATATAATTAACTGCATACGCTTTTTTATTTTAAAGTGCACTTACGCAATGGTGATGTTGAGTTTGCAACATTCCAAAGAAAATAAGTCCGTAAAGAAGTGATTCTAAATAGTGATGAGGCGACTCCAATTTTACGAATGTGTGCCAATCATGAGCGGTACGAATGCAGTTTATGATCTAATAGGGGGGGGGGGAGTTTCGGGAACCAAATTTTGCAAGTGAAATCGGACACGCTTAATCTACCGATACACACCAAAAACTCCATATTGGCCCGCGAGGTGGCAATATCCCTGTAATGCTGATGGCTCAGTCATGGATTACCTAATACCTAATAAGGTATTAGGTAATCCATGGCATAGCCTACATCAAAGCCTTATGTTGTTGTAGTTGTGCCTATACCGGGCGCCCCGGCTCCAGCGGCAGCAGGGGGGCCTACAGGGGCGCCACGTAAACAAATGATACTGCAAATTGGCGTTGGGGCGACATCACACGGTATTTGCTTGTACGGGCGCTTATTGTCCGGTTTAGAAGGTACCGGTTCTGCTCCATGGGGATTGGGGGTGGCATTTGCCTCTATAGGGACGACTGATGTCTGACTTTCAGGGCGCTTTTTCTGTCCCTAGGGCGCGATTTACTTCTAGAAATGCTCATGGCCCAATGCCCACGGGCGCCTGTACTGTGGGCGGGGGGCGCAAATTGCATCCTTAGGGGAAATATTCACCTTTTTATTTATTTATCTGTACTTTTATGTGACACATGTTGTGTCAAATTGATCGTGCCTCAATTTAAAAGTGAAATAACAACTTCGCATTGTGCATATAAAAATTCCTTCCGAGAGATATTTCAAGTTAAACTTGATAAGCGTTCCACACTTTTAACGGTCGGTACTCAGCAAGTTTTCGGTAACGAATTCAGTAAATTAGCCTCCCTACGCATTGCTATTTATCATGAAGGTATGCAATATGTTTCCTGCACTCTATCTTTTGCGAATATGTGCCAAACTGTTATGAACGATCAACAATCATTTGAAAAAGTGTATTGAAATCGGCGGTTTAGTTTGGCCCCGGACAGCGACCTATTTAGTGTCGGTGATTTGTTTTGAAGTGCCCATTCAACAACGTTGAACAGATGGGTCCGTGATTGACACAAAAGCGCCAGATGTGCCGCTTTCCAATAGTGGAGCGAAAATACCGATCATCAATTTCCCAAACTTCTAACATTAAATTAGGGAATAGTTGTATTTAATTCTTAAACTTAGATCACATTTTAATACCATAATGATAGCCAAAGAAATTGTTGCTAACAAAATCAAAAGGTCATTATTCCCCTTAAAAATATGTATATGGTGGCGAACAGTATGATCCATCACTATCTCTGGTTTGAATGTTGATTTGTAAACAAGTCATCTGACCAGAAATGAAGTAAGTGCGCCAAGAAGCGTGACAACGTCCCTGATTTGTCAATGAAACACATCGCCGACACTAAATAGGTTGCCGTTGGGTGCATAAGTGAACTTTCGATTTGGTTGCCAGTTTTTTCAATGTTAGTTTTTTAAATGGTTCTTTTTCATGGTAAGCTAAAGCACAGTATTATATACAGCCAGAGACAAAACAAAACAAAACTCCTAATGTTTTATTTTTATTTTTCTCTCTAAAAAATGAGGGTCGCATCCACTAACTGGGCCGCCGTTGTGTGTATAAGTTAACTGCTAATTTGGTTACCTTTTTATTCAATGTTTGTGGATTGTTACGGATAGAAGGGCACTCATAATTCCAATAGACAGAGTGCAAGACATTTTCCATACAATTTTGTCAAAAACATTACGAGAGAAGCCCGGAATTCGATGGGAACCGAAATTCGTTACCAAGTACTTGAGAGTACCGACCATTATAAGCGTGGATCGCTTATCAACTTTAACTTGAAATATATTTCAGTAGGAATATTTATATGCAAAATGTGATCAATTTACAACATATTTTGGTCTCGTCTGTCAATTTCAGGTGAAAACTCTATTTTTGTAGGAAATGTGAAAATTGCTCTTAAAAAAACGTATGGGGAGGGGGGCGCCTTCAGCGCCGGCCAAAAAGGGTACGGACCCACGTAGAGGCGCCTACGCCCATGGGCGCCTATTGCCTGGTAAGGGCGCCATCAGCGCCAAAGGGAGGGGCAATGGAATGACACTCGAATGCATGCTCGTGGAATGACTCAATGGCCCGGAGGGACGCTTTCGGCCCGGAGAGGCGCCTTGCCAGAACACATTGGTACCCGCACAGTTTGAGGCCATCCGAAATCAATAGCCTCTATATGGGATGTAAAGATTGGCCTAATGAGTGATGGGTATGTAGGTAGTCCCAGGTATAAGGTACCCAATAACAACCTACTGCGGAGGTAGCTAGCACAGATAGCACAGGAGGTTAGGTAATATGCAGTTATTTGTACATAGCCTGCTTTCATATCTTAATCAATAACAGACTGTAAAATGTTCAATCCAGCACATTCTATATCAATGCAAAGTGAACGCACCTACGTTTCGTTGTTACTAAATTTAAAGGTTTCATTGATATCATTTGTTTATATTTGAAGACAAACTTTTGTTTTTACTTTTGTATCCCTATTGACTTCTCGGCACATTAAAAACTAAATAAATGCAAGTTGGACTCTTCAATTTTTACTGGGTACAGTGAACCCAGTACCCAGTAAAATTTGGGGTTTTGAATTTTACTGGGTACAGTGTACCCAGTGGTGGTTACGCCTAAGGGCTGTGGTGCGAGACTCTGCCTCGGGCGATGGTCACGTGACTGGGCGGAGTTTCAAGGTCACCGGACTGGACGGCGGCCGGCCGGCCGGCTCGGCACGCAAGGTTAGGCGTTCACATGATTCCACAGGTCTTCAATTATACAATCGATTTTCAACCTAACTGCAACCACGAATGCAGCATTTCGGGTACGTGTTTCCGCTTGTCGTCAGCGTGTTGATTGTTAGATACTTATGAAGGATTTGGAAGATACCGACTAACAATTCAACGAAGTCGTCATGTCTCCCCCCTTCCCCTTCCTATTTCATTTTTTACTTAAAGGAAATAGTTCACCTTCGCAATTATTTTCAGAACACGATTTTATTATATTTTTCAATACAGTTTCTTTTTTTCTGTTTAAAAATGGTCCTACATCGCGCCAATTCAGGACAGAAGGTTGTAAATTATTGATTTTATGGTGTGCGTTATTGGTCTGCGCATGCTCCATGGCAGTGCCGGCACTTTCAGACGGTACGGTACATCATATATGCGCCGTATTCCTTCGCCAAAAAGTCAAATATCTTCGGCTGGAGAGTCTTTTCAGCCAAGAAAAGTTGCAGATAAGGATTTCTCAACACGGGCTACAAAACTGCTATTTCAGTTCAAAACCCATGTTGAAGGTGAACTATTTCCTTTAATGATGATTTTGATTAACTTGCTATACCTAAACAAGCTAACATAATTACAAGACGAAAACTGCGCATGGTTTGGCTAGCCAAATCATTTGGTTGGAAAATACGAAGAAAGCACGCTTGTGCGAGTGCGTAATTGTCATACAAGGCAGTCGACAGTTACGCATTCATTAGCCATGTCACGCGTTAGGTATTTGCTATCAATCATGAAACTGTTTTGCAAATAATAATGATCAACCAATCATCAGGAATCACGTGGGACAATATTGCCATTACCGATCAATAATTTTGAGTCGTATATGTTTACCAAGAAAGGAGGCATAATTGTCAACAAGCTCAGTAAATGTTACGCGATGATGTGAGCTTGGAAAGACAGCTTTATCTCTCAACTCCAAACCTGATTAATGCATTCCTGTTGTCAGGAACGTAACAAGGGAGGGGGGGGGGTCACAGGGGCCATGGCCCCCCTGAGCAAAACAAATTTACACTAGATAAAATGAGATTCTCTGACGATCTGACCCTTCTCCCCTCCCCAGTCAACAACATATGGCTGAGGAGCGAAATTTGTTTCTACCACCGACGTGGCCCACCTGATAAAAAATCCTGGCTACGTGCCTGCCTGTTGTTACATTGTGCCCGATTTAGAGACTAGCTGGGCAATGGACACCTTTACCCAGAAATATAGTTTCAGTGTCTCGCTCATTGAAGTTTGGAATAATTCATAAGTCAATAAGTGCTGTCATATTTTTTTTTGGAGCGGCACATTTCTTTGCCAGAATAAGTCTGCTTCGTCCATGAGTTTTACAGGCCACTGCAAATTACACATTCGGATGTTCCTTTCAGCCATTCAGACTCCACTGCTGCGATTTCATACCCATGTTAACGGAAGGAGCTACAGAAGATGGCAGTATACATTTTATGTGAGTTGTGTTTCCATAGCATAGATTACCAGCTGATATCCCGTATAATCAGTCACACTGTACGTACAGTAATATTAAACTGTGCAGTTACATTAACTGTGGTGTATAGTTATTTTAAGTTGTATTGCACTGAAGCACACGGGAAGTTTGTGAGAAAAAATTAGCAAGATAGTGTCGTCCATTTTGGGAGGAAATATTGAGACTCAGGCGGGAAACACTCTCCGAAGCATTTCGAGGAATGACCCGAGGAATCGAACAAATCTACAGTCATCATTCCTACAACATATCCCCAAAAAATGATTTTATCGTCCAATAAATGTGCACGAGTTACATGCTTTGTAACGAACGGCTGTTATTGCATCATTTATTTCCAACATTCGCATCGGGAATCTTTGATATATATTACTGCGACCAAGACTTGACGGTATAGACAATATACACATATTGGAGACATTTCGAGTCGAAGACTGAAACAAACTTTTTATACAGCAGTATCCAATATTATAATGTCATATAAAGCCTGCGATATTTTGGCCTTTGATAGGGCCTCCAACGCAATACTAACAGTACAACTCCTTTTTGGGCGATGACCTAGCCGGCGCGCTCTGGTATAGCTAAATTAAGTTGTATTAAATTGTTCATGATCTACTTTCTCGAATCCGCCAAAAGGGAGTACGTCCTGAGCGCTGCATGCTTAATCGTATAAATTAATGCTTAGATTAATAATGCCATTTTTGATCAAGAATGATTTTTGTTCATTTCGACATTTGCGTTTGCCACGTGCTGTGGTACCTCCCCTACCAGAACGCAACATACCAACATCAAAATTGATTTGATGATCCTATGCAATGGTGAAAACATGATCTCAATTGGATGGGTGGTTGCAAAGTTATTAGCTTTCGAAAATCGTCTGTACGGCCGTGTCGGACCGGTTCGGGCCGGGTCAGATGTACATTTGTCTAGTAAGTTGACAAGAAACCTCACGGGCGCTTCGGGCCCGCTCGGTAATGAGTTCGTTTTTAAGCCCGTCTATGCTTGTGAATTCGTTTTTAAGCCCGGCTATGCTTGTGAATTTCGTTTTGTGTCCCACCGCTTATCGTTTTGAAAGCGGAAACAAAAATGGGAATTAAATTAGCGTTATTTATGCGGGCCACCTATTGATATATCCAAATAAATATATATATTTCACTCTTTTCTGTAGCGACAACAAAATATATTAACAACAAATGGCGACAAACTCCAAGCATCAAATTTCAGAATGATTTGAAAAACCGATTTGAAACACGTCCGAACGACGCGCAAGTATGAATCTGACCACAGACCGCAGAAGGCACAGGCTGCAAGTATGAATCTGACCACAGACCGCAGAAGGCACAGGCTGCAAGTATGCATCTGACCACAGACGGCAGAAGGCACAGGCTGCAAGTATGCATCTGACCACAGACCGCAGAAGGCACAGGCTGCTGCAAGCTCCGTTCGTGCTAGGTCACGTGACCTGGAGCTCCGACCAGGTCAGGTCAACTGACCTTGGAACTCAGTTCGGCTAGGTCACATGACTGAAGGTCAAGGCTTATTTCACAAGAGCTCGATAGATAAAAAGAAGTCCAATGTCAACGTCAATTTTCGGCAGTAGACTACCATGCAACTAATGCAATAACTACCATGCAACTACCATGCAACCATGCAACTACTAATGCCCCACATAATTTCGGGTCTCCACATTCTCCGTCCCGCCACCCTCCAACAACGATCCTCAACCCCCCTCCCCTCTCAGCACTCACCATCTCTGGCCTGCAGGTCACTCTCCACCTCCTCCTTCGTCTTCATCTCCTCCAGCCTCGCCGCCACGCCACACGTCATGTTCACCACCCTCTCCCCAATCTCTCCCGGAGGCATCGCTACCTCGATCGCGCGCAACAAGAACTCAGGGAGCGCGTCCGCCACGCTCTCCCCCACAGATGACCCCAGGGCACGACCTGCTGCGACCTGCTGCGCGATGATAGCTCCGATGAGGGCCGCTAGGGCGGCGCCACCGGCGGCGAGGGCCAGGATGTTGTAAGGGGCGCAGTCACAACCCTTATGTTCATACCCTCCGCCTCCGCCGTGACCCCCACCGCCTCCATAGCCGCCGCCACCGCCTCCGTAGCCGCCGCCACCGCCACCGCCTCCGTAACCACCGTAGGAGGATCCTCCACTAGACGCCCCATAGCCACCATAGCCTCCGCTTCCGCCGTAGCCTCCGTAGCCTCCACTGCTGTAGCCTCCTCCGCCGTAGCCTCCTCCATAGCCGCTGCTACCGTAGCCGCCGCTGTCGCGGTTACGGATGCTGTAGTAGGAAGAGTCGGAGAAGTTAGGAGCTCCCACGCGGGGGGAAGCTACGAGAGCGGCGGCTTTAGCGCCGGAAGCAGGAGGTTTCTTGGATGATTTTCCAGCGGCGAGGGTGACGGTGATGAGGGTGGTGAGGGTGGCGATGGTGAGGGTCAGGAAGAAGGGTGATGAAGTGAGTCGCATCTTGGTGGTCTTGGCTGACGAAGAGAGTGTTGGCTAAGATGCAACACTGGGAACACTGGCTTGTTGAGGTTGAAAGCGCTTGATGAATAACTTGGTCAAGCCGTTTGATGGATGTCGAATCCGCTTTGCTAAACACAATCGCACAAGTAGTGTCTAACCCAAATGAATCACGTCAACACCAGAAGCACCACAGCCGCAAGCTTGCAGTGTCACTCGTAAGTCTTCGACCAACAGCCACCCGAGATCCACCCGAGACCAAGCCGAACACCTTCCCGGCCGAAGTCCTGGCGACCACTGAAGTGTCCCGTCTGGACCGGGCGCCCTAGCCTGACCAGCCTCCACCGCACGTCTCTCACGTGCCGCTGGCGTCGCTTTTCGCGCTGGCTGGGTCCCGTTTGGTGGTTGATTGGTCCGCCCGCAGCCTCTCTCACGTGCAGCTGGCGTCGCCTTTGGTGCTGGCTGGGTCCCGTTTGGTGCTTCATTGGTCCGGCCGCCGCCCGGAAGTCACAGTCATGTCACGTGACCGACCGCCGCGGCCGCCCGACGCCGGGTGAAAAAATGATGGAAACTTGGTATGCGGTTAACCCGCAAGTTATTGGGGTACTTTCCATAACGCGACATACTGGGGGGGGGGGGGGTATTTTTGCCACCCCCCCTCGGATATCCGGAACTACTTGACCGATTTTAAAAATTAGAACGGCATTCGATAGCCGTGACAAATGTATCGTGAAAAAACCTAATATTGTTGACCTGGGGGTCACCGATGACGTCACAGGTCACGTCAAATACAAAATGTTTGACTGTCATAGAGGTCTCGATGGATGGAATTGTCGCGCAAAATTGCGATATTAACCCTCGCCCTACGGGGAGGGGGGGGGGGGGGGGGGGGCGGCCTGACAGGCCCCTGAGGTTTTTCTTTAATAACTTTTTACACATGCGGCGCATCTTGCTGAAATTTTCGGTACCTGAGTTTACAACAATTATACGTAAGCTGTAAACATTTAATTGAAATTAGTTGAGCAGTTTGAGAAATACTCATGTTTTGATGACGTCATGTTGGTGGAAAAACGATAAATATTTGAAAAATGGTAGAAAACCGTTTTAAAGGAAATAGCAAACGCAAATCACCAAATATACCAAATGGCATTCTCTTTAAAATGGCAGTCTCGGATTGTACAAATTGTGGGTTTTTGACCCCTAAAATAAAAAAAAATAATGTTTTTTTTTTCTTCTTCAAATCCCCACAAAATCAAAGTTTTCGAAGATGTTAGAAAAACCGGAATGTATGTGAGATAACTGAGCATGGAAAATACCCATACCAAATTTCAAAGCAATATCTTTATTTTTGACTGAGTGATGGCTCCCTAAGTGTAAGAAGCTGATGACGTCATTTTTTAATAACTTTTTTTGACTTTTTTTTGACAGGATACGAACAAATAATTACCTTTTCTGTGTTTCTGAGCCAAAACAGGTCAAGGAACATGCCTTTTATTTACATTTATTAATTTCTAATTTTGAGGTTTTCTGAAGAGCAAAATCGCTGTTTTGGATGCGGCAAATCCGAGGTCATTCACTTGACCTATAAGGTCACCCGTTGACCTGAAACCTAAAACTCGCATTCTGTTGGATTCCTATCATGACAGGCAACATGCTGGTTCTTACCGCATTGCTCTAAGTTGCTTGGTTTGGAAGTTAACCCGCGAGTTGCTGGGGTATATTTCATAACGCGACTTACGGGGGGGGGGGGCTATTTTTTTGCCCTCCCCCTCGGATCTCCGGACCTACTGGACCGAATGTAAAAATTCGAACGGAATTCGATAGCCCTGTGAAATTTATCGAGGGAAACATAATATTGTTGATGACTTCAGGTCACCGATGACGTCACAGGTCAGGTCAAGTACAAAATGTTTGACCGTGTCAAAAGGTCTCGATGGATGGAATTGTCGCTCAAAATTGCGATATTAAACGCATAAGCTGTCGATAAATCGGTATGATTCGTGTGTCTGACACTTCTAAGTACCTTTCTAAGCTGTTTATGGCCTTGAGTCAGGTCAAGGTCACCCGAGGTCACGAGGTCAAACTGCAGATTACGGTCATTATGCGTTGTAACACATGTTTATGGGGGTTGTTTTTCGTCTAGAACGTGAAAAATGACATTATAACATTATTTGTTCCATATAAATAGAAGTAAAAAGCAAAAACGAAAATGCGACCTAAAAGCACCCAGCAGCGGACGGCGGGGCGGGCGGCACGTGGCGCCGCCTGGAGGCGGCCGATTCAACTACTGAGTGGCGGAAGTGGTTCGATGTGGCGGCGGTCAGTGGATAGAGATATGTATTATTGTTAGTTATTAAAATTAATATGTGGTGATGATTTTTTTTTCAAATTCAAGAATCATAGGCGTGTGCAGGTCATTCAATATGGGGTGAAGTAAATGCGTAATATATATATATATATATATATATATATATATATATATATATATATATATATATATATATATATATATATATATATATATATATATATATATATATATATATATATATATATATATATATATATAAATATATATATATATATATATATATATATATATATATATATATATATAATATATATATATATATATATATATATATATATATATATATATATATATATATATATATATATATATATATATATATATATATATATATATATATATATATATATATATATATATATTTGATAAATGAAATGGTGTGTTATTATGACATTAGACAAAGCAGTTATTAAGCATATTTGTTGCCATAGGCGGTACCAGGTCAGTGAAAAATGGTGGTCAAATAGCACAAAATATTAACCGCAGGCAAGTTGCTACCAGCACTATAAATAAGTTACGGATTGTAGATAGTTACTTTTTGCATGTTATAATTCATCATAGGCGCATCCAGAATCCAAACTGGGGAGGCACAAGACCTTTTGATAGGTATAGTATCCGCTATTATGATACTAACTAGTCAACCGTGACTATTTCACCTACAACTTCAATTCACATTGCTTACCCCCCCCTTTTTACCCTACCTGGACTGGCCTATTATCTTATATCTGTTCGTAGAGTACCCTGTGGTGCATGTTTCATCCGAAAACTGCAGTATGTTATGTCACTGTAGGCCCATGCATCTTAGTTTCCTTGCAATAATATGACCCATTTTCTCCCATTCCTGAGCGCGCCTCTGTACAAAAAAATGACTTAATTTCCTCTCCTGGCTT
>JAXIVJ010007622.1:0-59775 GCA_036785665.1 Chirona hameri
TATCCGGCGGAGCATATTAGCACGTGGAGCCCAAACGGCCGGGCTGATTTCGAAAAGGGTGACACCGTCGATGCGGCAAAACGGTGGACAGATTTTGGTACCGGTCGCGAGTCGATTGGTGCTACGTGGCACGTGCTACGTGCCACCACGTGGGCCTCTGCAAAATAGGTCAGACTGTTGGTGACAGACTTGATACTCGCAGGTCACGTGCGCTGTACAGCGGAAGCAAATCCAGTGGGGTCGCCGACACCGAGGGGGGGGGGGGAAATAAACTCACCAGGGGTAAAACCAAATACGACTTTGACCCCAAGGCAATGCCACGATCGTATTGCTGGCCACTAGTTATAAATAAATGTTGCTAAACACAGCTAAAATGCATCTTGGAAAGATACAAATTGTAACTTTTACTCCAACTTGGGGGAGGAGAAACATACTTTTGCCCCCGACTTTTCGTTGGGGGAGATTGCCCATTTTGCCGCCCCCCCCCCCCCCCCCCCCCCCCCCCCCCCCCCCCTATCCGCCCCTGCTGATAACTGTCAAGTGAAGAAGTCACCAGCGACAGTCGCACGTGTTCTGCCATCCCTGGCAGGTCCCTGTATAGCCACCTAGCGGCCAATTTTAGTACTAGTATTTCATTAGTCTTGCACCTCCAAAGAGTAGGTACTGCTTCAGCTTTCAGCTGCCTCAGGTGCCAAGCCAGACCAAACTCCATAAACTTCAAACTCGAACATCAGTTACAAATACGGTTTGACTCTGAAAGCAAACATTCAGCCCTTCACGATGTGTCTTGATGATATGCTACTCACTGTGTATTGTGGAACAAGCATCAATTTGGTTTGGTTTGGTTTGGTTTGTTTGTACGAATATAAGATGTAGCGCTTGCGCTAATAGCTCAATAATCAGTTTATCTGAGGCATGATCTTCGCAGATATTTTATATTTTTGTTATCGGTATCACTTCTTAGGTAACCTCCCCAATTCGCCGCCCGTTTGTAATACGAGGCTCTACATTTGACAACCGGACTACATATGGAGAATACGTCTCCGTATAAATGCACACAGCTTCTAAGCAGACTGGTTATAGATTCAACTTTTTTTTGGAACGATTCAATCATGATTCATTTTGGAATCTGAATGATTCGATCACCGTTCGATTCACGGCGAAAATTTTGAGAATTGATTCTTCCCAATTCAAAGCATTAAAACAAAGTATTTTAATCGATTCACTTTTGATTAAACATTACAAAATCTGTGGTGAATTTGTCAAATCAATAAAAATAGAAACAAAGATATATATGATCATTAAAAAATTGTTACAGCTACAGTAACAATTTTTCAACAAACAGCAGCAGCAGCAGCAAAAATTGTACTATTTCCGTATAAATGAATATAGTCACTGGGACTTCATGTATTTGTACAATTTACCAGTGTACTTGAATCGTTAAGAATCGTTAAATCTTTTTATTCAATCAGCCTTGATTTGATGCGGGTTTTGATTCAATCACAATTCATGAATCAAAAGATCTGGTGGTGAATATTTTTTTTCTCAATTCAAGGAATTTTGATTGAACTATTCCAATCGATTCAATCAGTGTCGAATCAATAACCAGTCTGCTTCTAAGCCGGTATAACATTTCGTGTCCAGAACCCGACAGACACTCTGTTTTGGCCGGCTCCAAGAATCAGCAGCAACTTGTCTTCAATGCCCCGTCGGTCAAATCATGCACGTGCAAACATCACGATAAGAACGGACGCATTTATTTACACCGTATCTACACCTTTCCCATAAATTAGTTCTAGCAAGTAAATAACAGACAACAGCTGGTTCCTGTGCCCTGGACGCAACTGGCAGTAACAAAAATACTCTCTTTCTCCTCCCTGTCTACCCCGCTCCCTGGGTTGCCAGACGAGGCGGCCATCTGGCTGCAGCCAGATTCAGTACTGGACGGAACCGTAGTCGGCCGACGACTGACGCTGGCTCCACACCGGTCACGCCGCCTACAGCAGCCGGCACAGGAGAGCGTCTCCCTCCGTCCACACGACCTGTCCTTCTCCGCCACGCCGGGCCCACGCACACACACACACACACGCGCCACCACGGAATGTAGGGGCCCGCGCCGTTAGCGCGCCGCTCGGTACCGAGGCGTGCACAGCCACCTAGTCTAGTTGTGCAAGTCTTCAGGCATGGTATGTTCCATACAGCCTATGTCTTCAGAGCAGTCGCGCAGTGACACAAACATGGCCAGCCGGCCACACGCAACAATACATCAACACAACCGAACACTGGCGAACAGGCGAGACAACTCGTGTGTGCGCGTGCGGCAGTGCGCGTGTAAATTCGATGTGCGCCCTATCACTACGACAGACTACAAGACAGCCGATGCATAGACTGTGAACACTCGGGCGGCGCGGCGCGGCAGGGCGCCCGGCCGCAGCCGCCAGCACTAATCTCTGAGATACGTGGTAATATCGGGGGTACGCACCAGGCGGCGCACTGCAGCGGCCGCACAGCCCCACACTGGCAGCGCCTATAATGTGTATATATCATAAAATATCACGACGTAATATCAGCGGCGGAGGTTTTGATTTTCTGGGAGCGCTCGAGGGCTCGCCCTGAGGCGGGCTGCGATGTGTGCGCTCAGCACACACAGAGAGAGATAAGACGGATCAACACTGAGCACCTGGCTCACCGTTCACAAGGCTACAAACTAACAAAATATCCCGCTCACCGTCACGGGAACGGGGTGCACGAAACTATGTACCAAAGTCAACACGCCCACATGTACCGGCGCCCGGAAAACACCAGGGCATCGTTGTATCCACAGCACGGGCTAGAGAGAACGCTGGACGCGGCATAACGTCGTCATACATATATATGTAACTAAATAGGGTAACATTACATATCAAAATCAATCTGCAGTCCTCTATTGCCATTACAGTGGCAGTATATATCAGTTCCGAGAGAAACAGTAGCGGCGCGAAGGCGCCACCTCACTCCAACGCTGGCAGGGGAGACGACCAGCTCATGTCAAGCCGCTGGAATATCAACTGTGGCCGCCCGGCGGCATCGTTTGATTCTCAGTTGAGCAAGAGAGGCGCCGGCCGGCGCCGGACCGCCGACATTGCACGCGACAATTGTACAGTGCAGGAGCTCCGCCCAGCTGGGTGCTCCGTCCCCCGGGGTGCTCCGTCCCCGGGGTGCTAATCGCCCCGCTGCTACGATAAATAGTCACACCGCCCGCGCGTGGCGGCGCAGCCATCGCGCACATTTTGATATGGTTACGTTTGTCATGAGCCGGAGACGCGTGTCCGTGGAATGCTCCGTTGCTAAATCACGATCCGGCCTGGCCGGCTGACCTGCCAGCGGCCCGTCTCCGCGGCTTTCCACTGCCCCCTAGGCCACCACGTCCAGCTCGCGGGCATCGTCCGCATCCTCCCGGGGCCGCTTCAGGCCGTCCTCGCCAAACTCCCGCTCCAGGCCACCGCTGAGGCGCCGCCTGCCCACCACTAGTTCCATCGGTTGCCGCTGCATGTCGCTAGTGTCGCCGTTGGCGCGCCGCCGCTCCTCGTCGTCGCCGGCCGGCGGTGGCGGGTAGAACGCAGTGTCACGCTGCCGACGGGATGCAGACCGGGCATCACCGGCTGGCCGTTGGCGTGCTGCGACGCGCACAGACCGGCCTCCCTCTTCACACCGTCCTCCCCGACTTCCCTCTCCGCACTGCCGCCGCCGCCGCCGCCGCCGCCGCCGCCGCTGGGACGTCGACGGGCCACCACCAGCTCCATCGGCTGGCGCTGGGCGTCTCCACCGCCGCTGCCGTTGGTGCGTTGTCCACCACTCGGCTGGCTGGAGTCGTCCTCGGCAGCGCCATGAGGCGGTGGTGTTGAGAAGGCAGGCACCGGCGACGGCGGCACGGCGGTCACCGAGCGCGGGTACCGGCGCGGCATCGTCGGGATGCCCAGCTTCTTGATCTTGTCGTACAGGGTGCGAGACGGCACGTGGAACTTGCGGGATGCCTGTCGAAAGCGACCGAGTGGCGTCAGTGATAGCAGGCGGTGAGCGGTACACCGCTAGAGAAGCTCACATGCCGCATGGCGTTTGAGCTATTATGACTTACAGTATAGAATATCATCACATACAAGATTACACTGTTGCAACCGATATGTGTATTACGCATTATCATCATGCAGTGCGTGTACTTAGCTCTGCAAAGCATCGGTTCATTATCTCCTGATGCATCAAATACTCCATGCAGTAACGCAGTAGCGCGCACAAGCGAGGCGCGCCCCTGGCGGTGACCTGCCGTACCTGTAGTGCGGTCATCCCGCCGCGGACGGCGTCCAGAGCCTGCATCAGGTCAGACTTGCTGTACTGCTTGTATCGCTTCCACTCGGCCTCATCGGCGTCGGCGCGTAGTTGATGTAGTTGTTGATGTAGCTGGCCGCTGAAGAGGAGGGACAGAATGGTGTGTCATTACCAAATGCCCCAACAAAACGGCACACACACGGCTATTACATAAATAATAACCGTGCTCAACGACGATTGGCACGACAATTAAAATTGGTTCCGTCAAAAGAGCCACTATGCTGACTGCCGGCAATGCCGTGCTACCGCCTTGTGATCAACTGATGATGATACGGTATGTGATGCATAGATAAGACTTTATGAGATGATAAGACTTTACAAAGATGATACACTTGACGCATTCATCATCTCGGTTAACATCATGATCGATGAGCGAGCATAACCGAGACGGTCCATCACATTTAGGCAATACAAACGATCTCCCAGCAAACACCTGACAAGCGCCACCACCCGCACTAGTCAGCACCACCTCCAAACGCACATGTTGGCGCCCCGCCCCTGTCCCGCCCCTGTTCTGCCTCCACCAGTCAGCGGGCGGCGGCACCAGCACCGGAACCGTCCATCACACATTCACCGCCGCGCCGCGCTGCGCCGCCGCTGCGCCGCGCTGTGCCGCAGTTGTCGCGCGTTTCTCCGCAGCCGCGGCCGCCCGACACGCACACAAAAACGTCTGGCGTTGCGCGGCGCGGCGCGGCGCGGGCGGACGGGCCGGCGGGGACGGGCGCGGTCCCGTCGGTGGCGACAACAGCGGAGCAGCGGTGAGGCGGCGGTAACACCTGGCAGCCCACTGCAGCCGCCGGCGAGAGAGTAGTGGGCGGATGGGGAGCGCCGGCCGACTAACTACCAGGGCTGGTAGTCTGTTAATTGAGAGCCGAAAGTCCAGCCACTAATTCGGAGTTCCGAAAATAGTCAGACAAAGACCGTGTCTGACCGGGAGCTGATATACAGTCAAGTTAATGCAGCGGCATGAGGCTTGCATTGGCTGCTGTGTTCTGCCAGTATACTCCGGCAACCGAGAATGCCGTATAACAAACTATTGCCACACTAATTACCGCAGATTTGAAAACGGTGCCTCGATTGTCTCACTTGTCCTTAGTTGTCGATTGTCTTACTTAAAATGGTTAAAAGCACCTGAACTGAACTCCCGTTTCCGTGACGGATTTGCAACCTATCCGAGGATCTCATTTGGAGAGAAGAGGCTATGTTTTGCTCGCCCGATCAGGCGGGCAAAATATAGCCATGCTATTCGAGTCATAACAACACGTTTGTCTGAAGCTCGACTAGGTCCAGTGAGCTGCAAGAAACGCTGCTGCACTGAGTCAAGTTTCGCGAGGCCCGGCACTGCGGTTGTTGTGCTTGTGACAGATTGTCGCTTGCATTGCTATTTTATGTCACTCTAATCCCGACGACACCTTATGAATGCGATGGTTCCGAACGTTCGTTCCACTCCTGCCGAACCCACACACGAGGCCCGTGGGTCGGGTGGGAGCGAACCACTGAACCACCGCTCTCGGAGGCACCGAACCGTCGATCGGCGCCACCACAGCAGCCCGTCACCGCGCACCAACAAGGTGTTGTCGCCGGCCGTCAGTTGCGCATGATCTGTCAAACGACCAGTACAGTTAGCCTGCTGATTGCGAGCGGAGCGCGCAGGCAGGCGTAGCGGCGGCGCGGCGGAGCCGGCTCGCGGCCCAACACGGCCTCTTATTTCCGCCAGAGACTGCGTGGCGCGGCGATGAGCCGGCGGTCTCTGTGTGTGTGTTTGTCTGTTTGTATGTCTGTCTGTGTGTGTGTCTGTGTGTGCAGTTTGGCGAGACGCCGCCGGTCACCGGCCGGACAGAGCCGCGCTGCAGACGGCAAAAAGCCCGGCCGGCGGCGCGCGTGCTGACGGAAGGAGCGGCAGATGAGAGCCAGTCGGCAATTTGTCACCGCACACCGGAACGGCAGCCGCACAACACAATAACGGGTGCCGCCGCGCCTCCGCTGACGGATAGGAAGAGGGAGACAGGTGGACGGAGCAGACACTGCCGTGATCTGCCGTGATTGAAACTGCCGTGAGCAGACACTGCCGTCCCTCACAGAACTGTAGTGAGGGACTGTAGTTTCAAGTTCTGTAGTGAGGTGAGGTGTTTGTACTGATTCTGACGGCTGGCTTTGTATAGGGTATTTAAGGTGGTCGGAGTTAAGAAATAGGGATATTTTCATTGTGTTCTGGAACGTAAATACGGTTCGAGTTCAGTTCTGTGTTCGCGGCACAACATCTTTGAAAGTGATCGTTTACCTACGGGAATTTGTCTTTCAAGTATCAGCTTGAAGTAAAGTATGACTATTGCTGATGAAGCGCGCGAGTAAAGACAATAAATTGCATGGACTTGTGGATAGCATCCTCTTCGTCTCTCAGGACATAACCTCACCGAGAGATGCCGTCCCGTTCCGGCATCAGAATCGGTCCCTCACTACAGAACACCTCACCACATCTCCGTCTCTCAGGACATAGCCTCACCGAGAGATGCCGTCCGGCTCCGCCGCATCAGAGCTCAGCGCCGCTCGCCAAAGGACCTCACTATGCTAACGAGCAAAAACGGTGACGCGCCCGACAGATATACGGCGCTCGTGGCCGACGATAGCGTGCACGATGCCGTATATTTCATGTCGCCGGTGCCTTTTTCAGCCCGGTGAAGCGCGGCGCAACAGGGGGCCGTGTTGAACGCAGGGTCCGTATGAAAGGTGTGTAGTGCGGGTGATCAGCCGCTGAAACCGTTCCGCGATCAGGCTAATGCGTGTGATTATCGGAGACGAACGGAAGCAATTGAGTCGGCTGACATCCTGTGTAAACTTAACACCAGATTGTAAAACTAATAACCAAACACATCGCGGTATGCGTGTCATTGTTTCGGAACAAATACTCGCAGTTTGTCAGCTGACACACACACACACACAGAAACCGCAAATGTTGGTAAACCATCGGCACATGGCCCCCTCCAGCCTGGCGCTGCGACATGACTTCACAGAGTGCGTGTGACGCCGTGTGACGTCGTGTGACGCCGTGTGACGCCGTGTGACGCCGTGTGACGCCGTGTGGAGCTGCGTGTCTCCCGGCCGTCAGTCACCGGCGGACACCGTGATGAGTCGCGCTCACATCGCCGCCCGGCGCTGCCGCAGCCGCAAAAAGCTCGCGACCAACCGCCAATCGTCCGAGCGTACAGGGCACTTCAACCATGCCGCCACTGCCGCCCCGTCTCCGCCGGTACCGCCGCCGCGCCGGAGGCCTGCAACGGCTCCAGCCGCGCGGACACGACCTACCCCACCAGCGGCGGCGGCGCGGCGGCGGCGGCGGAGCAGTGCGAGGCGGTGCGGAGCGGTGCGGCGCGATGCGAACGCTGACCTAGGGCACGGCGCGGCCGAGTGCGGCGCGCAGCGGCGACCCGCGCCGCCGGCGCCCCGCACGATCCCATGCCGGGCCGCTTTTTGCCGCCTGTTTACGCGTTTCCCATTCATGCAGGCCAACTTTATGGGCCTTTCCCTTTACGAGCGGGCGCCATGCGAGAGGTGCACTCATTAAATATTGAACTCGGCTGGCCGATTATTAATACCGCTGTGAAATGGCTGTTCGGCCATGTTGTTTGCGGCGCGGTAGCGGCGGTGAGGGTAGTGAGGTGACCGAACGCTAGTGGCCGCAGGTGCGCCGATAGAGGTGAGCGCCGCTCTCCCGCCCACCAGCCAGAGGAAGGCAATGCTCTGAGAGATGAACATCCCGGAACGCACAACACAGATTTCCAGACACAGCCTCCTGGTACGCTTTGTCCGTATGATTGGCACAACCAGTGCACAACCGGTGCACAACCGGTGCACAACTGGTGCACAACCGGTGCACACTGGCTGTGCCAGGTTGTGGCTGATGTGATCTAATTCGCACAATTAAAACACATGAGCTAGATAAGTTGTCAAAATGAGCCTGGGTGTTTTGTTTCCCATTCATCTTCTATATCTGCACTCTTGTATTCGTATTGAGTGCTCTCAATATCATCGCTAGCAGTCAGTGAACATTTGTCCGTGTCATACCGCTCAATTTTCCACCTACCCAGCGATGATTTAAAATGAGTCCGTGTACCGCACACGGACACATGTATCGTACCATCCAGGAGCCGACCACTGGTAGTGTTAAGCAAGACCAGAGACCGGCTACGGCTTACTGAGGACCGACATACTACACCGTACCTCCACTGGCGATACAATCTGCACACCTGCGAGCGGCGAGCAGTGCGCTGGGCAGCGCCACGCATAAATCACAATCATTTCTGCGGCGGCGGCGGCCCGCAGAGTTTTTACCGGTGAGACATACTCCGTCCGTCTGTCGCGACGGTCGGTAATCAGATGGCGAGGTACGGCAAAAACGACCATCTGCGCACCGTGCGCACACACCGGCGGAGACTGCAGCGGTGTAACGCTCTTCCTTCCGCCACTAACCAGCTGCTGACAACCGGTCCGCCGTCGCACGCTTCTTCACTTCATCGCGCCGCCTGAGACAGTGAGACAGGTGTAGAGACAAGGCTGCTCCGGTGGGTTCGAATCCCGGCCTTGAGCACCGAGCCGACCGTTTCCCCGCCGTCGACTGTTTAGCAGCAGCGCTCAACTGGTTCGTTCGCCAGTTGGAATCGCGCATGTCCGTCCTCGTGTGCCTATTGTCTGCCCACGTCAGTGTGGCGGCGCTCGACCCGCAGTGCTCCCTGTCCTGTCCCGCCAGGCCCGGCCTCAACCGTTACATCCGGTGACTCTGGCCAGAGAGCGGCGGCGCGGCGGCCTTGTCCAGGGCCGTCCGGCCGAGTGAGGCCCATACGGCCGTCACGTGACGGGGAGGCCTTCATCAGTCGTCACATCCTGGACCCCGCCGCCCCCGTCCGAACTCACTGCCAACTGGGTCACCGAGAGCAGGGCGCGACAAAACGCATGCGTCGCCTCCATGACAGTGTCCCTTGGAAGCTGTCACGGAGGCCGAAACAGCCGGGTTTGGGAGCGACGTAACGCTGACATTCGCACCAGACTGCGCTGATGGCCTCAGCAGAGCTACTCTGCGGTCGGATGCCCCTGTTCCTTGCACGCCATAAAGGCTGACTCGGTGGCTGACATTCGCACCAGACTGCGCTGATGGCCTCAGCAGAGCTAGTCTGCGGTCGGATGTTCCTGTTCCTTGCACGCCATAAAGGCTGACTCGGTAAGATGGGCAGGTTTGTGTGAGACCATTCAAGGCTACGCACGGAGAGCACCCACAAACTGTAAAGGCATCCGTTGGCAGACATGTGCCATCAGCAGATAAAACATATGGCCTCACATCACCCCAGCCACGCATGTCAGTTTTGTAAGGACGTTTATATAACGCCGTTACTCAGTCCGGCTCAGCCAGGCTCGATTCGGCCCAGCCCAGTCCGATCCGTCCCGGTCGCGAGTTTACAATCATGCTACGGAATTCGCACTTCGAGCGCTGATTGGTCAGTACGCTCTGTGGATGCCGTCACAACCTCGGCATTCACACGTTGGGTGCTGGTTGGTCAGTGTGTGGATGATGTCATCCACACAACCACCAACCAATGACAGGTAGGCAGGCAGGGAAACAGTGGGAACCGCCCGTCGGTAGATTCTTTACCAGCATGAGCGAGTCGTGCACAAGCGCAAGGAGAGAGCCTAGGATTTTGGTACGGTCGTGCAAGCCGCTGTACATTGTTTACGAGTTTATGTTGATATTCATGCTTTGAAAACCATAATTGCCTGCAAACTTGTTTAGCTTTACGGACGCAAGATGGACGTTGGACATATAATTAGGACCTATTGATTTTACTTAGATTCGAGCTGCCAGTTTTGTGAATTTTACTTCGATTCAAACTCCACAAGTTATTGTTCATTTCACTTCGATTCAAACTCCGTAGGCTTGGCGAACATCGATGTGAGAGTGGGGAATATAAATAAGGAAACAAGCCTCATGCTGATCTAAAACCCATTCCTCTTTATACAGTCTATTATTCTCTCCACGCATAATCGCGGTCTTGTATGGCATAATATGAAAACCCTCAGAGTAATTGCATGCATTTTGTCAGACTTGAAAGCACCCAAAGCCAGACCGGGGAACTTAATGTCAAACAATACCGCACCGTCCTTGTACGGGGACGATTATTTGTAAGGCGGTCACATCAGCATTCCGACCGAGACATATGGTACGGTTCTATCCACTCGGGATAAGTACTTGCATGTCGAACGTCAGTTAGCCTGCCACATTTTCAGACAGATTAAGACCATTATTCACTGCTGTTTTGTGCAGTGCATATCACAGCCCAGATCTAACGAGGCCCCTACCTTAGAAACATGGATACACAACAACAGCACGCTGTATTTGTGCAGAAACCCTTCCTTTTGAAGTGGGCATGGAAACATTCCGTCTGTGATTAACAGTTGGTCAAATCCACTCCGCAACGCCATGCAATTACATTTCCACAGCATCGCAAGGTGGCTCTCATATTCTGTAAATCGGTGCTTCAGAAGTAAATAGTGTAAGCAAGTGACTTGGCTAGCATATTACAGCAATGACATTGTAGAATGTAGATAGCATGCACCAAGCCGCCAACGCTACCAACCGATAGGAGTGCAAGTGGTGTTGAAAACTGAAATGTGTTCTGTGAGTTCACGGCAGCTACACTTTATATAGTTGCAAAAGCCTGACCCCGGAGAAGTGGCAAAAGGCATCGCAAAAATTCGGCCAAGTGCTAGCGAGCTGGACTGTTTCAGTTTTGGACGGATGGCTCTTTTCCAAAAGAAGTTGGTAAGGAAAATGGCTATTTCAGATCTGGAAAATCCTTTTTCCAGCTTGGTTGGTGCATATCTGGAAAATACCTACCCTATTGTTAACATGTGGATATCTTCAACTTTGCCAAAGTTGATGGAACAAACACAAAGTTGGTGAGGCAATGGGCCCACCAACGCTATTGAACTCCATCCGTGCTCTTTTGCATTGTTGCACACAAATTGGATATCGTTTTTTGGTATGCAGCCTTTTGAGTTAGTATCCAGCCATGCCATTTTGTCGTACAGGGTGTCTGTCACCATTATTCATAAATGCCCTTATGATTCGCGATGGTTCCAAAATAAGCGTCCCGCTGGGTAGGACGACAGCCTGTAGTGAATACCTGCATTCTTGCCATTCCCGGTCGGGCTGGAAGGTAGGCTGTCCGACACTGTAGTGCTCGGCGGGACAGCCTATACAGCTTGGCTACACTGACGCTACACTCTGCCTGTATAGGCTGTTCCGCGCAGCATTGCTGTGCACCGTACAGCCTAACCTTTCAGGCGGTTCAAAACGGCCGGTATTCACTACAAATTAACTGCTGTGCCGGCCAACCCAGCGGGACGCTTATTTTGGAACCAATAGTACAATGCCAACCATTTCTACGATTCTGTAGCTGCATAGCTCTGCCTGACTTAATATTTATCGGTTATAATAGCAGCATTGTCTCTACGGGTGCGGCTATGGCACATTCAATACAGATAGACACTACACAAATAACCTTAGTGGCGTCACTTCAAGGGACATCAAATTTTCGACCCTGCAGATTGCAGACCTCTCCTTCCACTGCGCCGCTTCGTTGACTGAGCACATAACATGAAATCATACCAAGTACCTACCATGCACATCTCACGCCGACGCTGCCGACGCCGTGCAGCGACATGCGGACCTCGTTTACCACTTATAATTTGCCTATCTCACATCGTGTATACAACGGGTTATCAGAGACCTAATTAACTACATGGCTTAATGGCTACATGGCTACATGGCTACATGGCTTAATGCCATACTGACAAGCTGTAAATCGAAATCAGTCAGTCGCCTACTTATGAGCGTACGACAGCAAACCCTCCCATAAACCGTGCACACAGGTCGCGCCGACGCAGCTGACTGCGCGTTTGCGCTTTTGAAATCCTCCCGGCTCCAATGGGCCGTGCACACCTCGCGCCGGCGAAGTTGACGTCACCACCGGCGGGCGGTGCCAATTCCGTAGCATGGTTGTAAACTTGCGTCCCGGTCCCGCTCAGCCAGACCCAGTTCAGCCCAGCCCAGTCCGATCCGTCCCGGTCCCGCTCAGCCCGGCTCAGCCCAGTCCAGTCCGATCCGTCCCGGTCCCGCTCAGCCCGGCTCAGTTCAGCCCAGTCCGATCCGTCTCGGTCCGGCTCAGCCCGACCCGGCCTGCACTCACCACATCACCGGTCTGACGGCGGGCGTGCGGCCGACACGGGCCAGCCGCACGATTTCGCGCCAATCCCGCACACAATTATTGCCTAAAAACGGCTCGCGTGCGTGCGGGCGCGCAAAAACCCCGCGCAAAAAGTGCGCCCGCTGACGTCTGACCGGCTCTAATGATTCAATATATGTATACAAATCAGATTTGGCCGGCGCGTAGTCCGAATGACGACCCGCGGCCGACGAAAAACTCCCCGGAACGCCGGCCGCCGCTATTTGGGGGCGCCGCTGAAATGACGGCGCCGCTCGTGCCGACGGAGAGGGAGTCATGCGCCAGGGCGATCTCTCAATTCTCGTGCCGGCGGCGGCCTCTGATCGACTCCCAGGTGGTGTCGGAGAGGCCCGCACCGGCCACGGATGAGATCATTGCTAGTCTCGACGGCCAGAAAAGAGCGGTTCATGACACAGCAGCAGACTGGCCGGACATAGTTTGACACGCACGAATAAAGAACTGGCCACCGACGGCTGGAGAGATGCTTTAGTGGAATACCAATGAGGTCATAATTCGCGCGCAAGTCTTATGCAATGGCCTAAAGGGATAGGCTGCTCTAGAAGTGGCATTGCAACACATGAGCCAACAATACGAATGTCAAATGGCCGTATGATCGACTCGTTTTTCTTGCCCCTGTTAGCTACGTGCCACGCATAATGTTGGACCACATGCGCGTGTTTTTCTGCTGCTACTCATAAGTCATACAACCTCTCGATGGAACACAAATGACAAACACGGGTGCTCTTATCCGTTGCAGCACCTGTCAACATTGCCATCAATCAGTATAGACGACGATGACCTTGAAATATCTTCACGAAACTAACATGTTTCCCTGTCGTGACATGTCCATTCAAATGTGCCCCAATGATCGGTGAAGAGCTAGAATCAGAGCAGAGCAGAAAATAAAGCTAGTAACGGACCGGCACTGGCGGATCCGGGGGGGGGGGGCAGGGGCAAAAGCCCCCCCCCCCATCCCAAGCTCGACAGGGCGGCAATATAAATTAGCCCCCATCAAAATTCGCTGAAACTGGCGATGCAAAATGGGTACTGCCTGCGAAAAAATAACTCCTTGCGAAATAAAAAAAAAATATTGTTTTTGCCTCGTTCGTGTTTCCTCCATTTGGTAGCATTTTGGTAGCAGAAGTGATAGGGAAAGTGGCGCGGCTGACGCTATATTGGAGTGATTCACACCCAACGTAAGTTATAATTGTACACGCAGCGCGCGTCGCAGCCTTTTGTCTCCTGCTGCCTGCTGGATGGCAGAGGAGCGCGGGAGTGAATTTCCTTGTATAGGTACCTATGTTGTATGGAATCACTGGCGGATCCAAAGGGGGCAGCAGGGGTCAATGCCCCCCCCCCCCCCCCATTCCAAGCTCGACAGGGGCGGCAATAGAAATTAGCCCGATCCCCAAAATCAGCTGAAACTGGCGATTAAAATGGGTACTGCCTGCGAAGAAAATAACTTCTTGCCAAAGACATATGTATTTTTTGCCTCATTCGTGTTTCCTCTATTTGGTAGCATTTTGGTAGCAGTAGGGATAGGGAAAGTGGCGCATCTGACGCTATTTTGGAGTAATTCACAACCAACGTAAGTTATAGTTTTACACGCAGCGCGCGTCGCAGCCTTTGGCCTCCTGCTGCCTGCTGGATGGCAGAGGAGCGCGAGAGTAAATTTCCTTACATAGGTACCTATGTTGTGTGGAATACGTCCACTAGTATTAAGTAGGGTAATTAGGTTCAGTTAAAAAAAAATCAAAATGTTCTTCTTTTTATAGCTGGGGCATTCCACGACAAATTGACACAAAGTCCAAAATGACTCCGTCATGTCACCGATTATGGACAAAATTGGTATATGATATGAACCTTGGGCGCTTAAGTGAGCTGTGAAAGTTGTATTGCAATGCAAGCGGTGGTTCAGGAGATATTGCCTCGGGCATTTTTATAAGGTCACGGTGCAGGCCAATCTTTGTCAGACCATATAGCGGAGAATTTATGAAGCAATATAGATGTATTATATGTCATTAGAATGACAATGAGCTGTTTTATAACAAGTTGATGCTTATTTTTTTCATTTTCGAAAATTTCAAAATTTAGTACGTTTTCGAAATTGTACAACTTTTTGGATACATTTTCTCAAACGTGTTTCCAATTGTTCGCTATGCTTTTATTACGTGTAGGGACGTGTCAATTAAGTGCAAAAAACAAAATTGAGGGATATTTGCCTCCAAATATCTCAAATTTTGTCATTTTACATGCTATTTTATATTAACAAATATGTTATTCACTAATAACTTTTGACTGAATAAAACTAGAATGGTACGGTAAACGTCAATTTGCTGTTCTCATCAAGACGAGTTGAACGCTCTGCAGCATGACCTCTTTCTGACATTTGATGACCTTGACCATAAATTTAAAAGTTAGTATTTTGTTTTTAATTTTGAATCTTTTTTGGATAACCAAGCCAAATGTATTTCCTATTTTGACTCTATTCTTGCTAAGTGTAAATAAGTGTCGTTCAAACAGGACAAATACAATTGATGGTTATTTGCCTTCAAATATGATACATTTTGTAATTTTATGTTCTTTTTGTGACAGATGTTATTCCCCAATAACGTTTGACTGAATACAGATAAAAAGGTCAAATGGACACCATTTTGTTATTTTCGTCAAGACGCGTTGAATGATATGCAGTATGACCTCTTTATAACACTTGGTGACCTTCACCTAAGGTTAATGTCAAGGTTAGGTTTCCAATTGTGGCCGATGTGGCGATGTTATATATCTTAAAACTTGTCTTGTTGCGAGGAATTCGATTGTGCTTAAATAACGCCTGATCGTCAATGGCAACTTCTAAATTCATTTGAATTTGAATGTCGAATAGTAACTTCATAACTTCCTTCTCGGTGTAAAGAAAGCCCGAAAATGTCTCAGTTTGCTTTATAATCATCAACGACTGCGCAATTATTTGAATACCAATGAATCTTCAAGGCAAGTTCAAAGCTATATAACATCGATGTGTAGGTCAAATTTGGAAAGGTGAACTTGCACCGTGACCTTGACCTTAGGTCAAGGTCATAAAATGTCAAAGAAGTCACGCTGCACAGCATTCAACACGTCTTGATGATAGCAACACAATGACGTTTACCGTGCCCTTCTAGTTTTATTCAGTCAAAAGGTATAATCGAATAACTAATTTGTATAGAAAATAGCATGTAAAATGGAGAGAAAATAAATTAGATATTTTGAGGCAAATATCCATCAATTGTATTTGTGCACTTAATTGACACGTCCTTACACGTAAGAATAGCATAGCGAGAAAAAAAAAACAAGTCCGCAAAGGGAAAAATGGGGGCACCTTTTAGGTCACATGGAGGCCCCTGTGGCCCGGAAGACCCCAGTGAAATTAGCCCCCCCCCCCCCCCCCATATTGGGAGGCTGGATCCGCCAGTGAACGGACGTGACTGTCACGCGACTATACCAGTCAGTGCGTCTTTCAATACGCCCCAGATCGCCCTAGACGGCCGGTATCGACTATCGGCTCGGACGCCCGGCCGAGTCTGCCCGTTTAGCGAGGAGCAACCCTCTCTGACGTCTCCGTCTCCGTCTCCGTCTCTGCCGGACCGGACTGCCCGGGGGTATTAGCGACATATCGGGACGCCAATACATCGACCCGGTGATGAACAGGCAAGGGTTGATCAGTGGGCATTAGTGGAATGGGCGCGGCGCACGGCCGCTGATGAGCAGGACGCCATCATATTGCCAATAAGGCGGTATTGCGGCGGACAGGATGCGCAGATAACCGGCCTGGCGTAATCACAGGCCACTGATCTGATCCGCGCCTATGTCGGGGCCCGTCTGGGAGTCTGGGAAAAACGGCCCCCGACAGCGCACATGGATCCACGAGTCCGGTTGTGAACAACCCCTTGTGGATTTTATTTTATTTTGTGGATAATCCAATACACGTGTTATACGCATCAATGACCAAACATACTCCCACTGCAGTCTCCCGCCGTCTCGGAGTTCAATCATCCATCTCAAGCATGTCCGTCTCCACCACTACCACCGAAGACTCCACAGGAACCTCATCTGCATTCAACTGATCAGCGTCTGCGAAAAGGCGTCACTTCCCTGTCGCCCGTCACCCAATCACCGTTTGAAGTTTCGAACAGCGCCGCCGACGGTTGGTCACATTGTCCCGCAGACGCACCAGCCAGCAATCTGATTAGTGTCGTCCACCAACGGTTACCATGCGGAGCAATCCGGCTAAAACTCTCCTTTATCGGCTCCGGCTCTACATACTCTGTGCTGGCAAGCCGGCTGATCGGGCGCTGCCGCCGGGTCAGCCCCAGGAGGAAACACATTGCGCGGCCGTGCGCTGGGCCCGCCCATAAACAGGCGGTACCATGGGCGGCCGCGGCGCGATGCGCCTCGCGGGGCGGCCGCCGCCGTGATCGGACCAGCCTCCCGCCGGCGGACGGCCGCCGCGCAAGAATGCCGCGTCGTGCCCGGCCGGCAATATACGATCACATATAGCAGCGGCGCGGCGCACGGCCGGCTTTTTGCGCTCGTTGAACACGGCCGGGGGTGGGCGGCCGTCGGGCGGCGGGCGGCAGCGGCGGCGGCGGCCTTTCACGCGCGGCGGCCGCTCGGCGCGCCGTGCAATGCGTTCCGGACGGCGGTAAACAGGTGCGCCGGTCGCCGGCCGCACCGCTCCTATTCCAGCACCTGCAGCCGCGCCACGGCCGGCCGCTTTCTAATGCCGCCGCGTCGCCGGCCGGCAAAAAGACAGCAGCAGCATCTCTTTTCACCGGGCTCGCTCGCGCGCGCGGCGGCGGGGTCGCGCCCCGGCGTGTCGCCGCGCGTCCGAGCCGTGTCCGAGCCGGCCGGCCGCGGCCGCCGCCCGAGCACCGCGCGCTAATGGCCTAATCGGCGCCGCCCCGCCGCTTTCGCACGATTACGGCATCGTTGGCGACGGCGGACAAATAGCGAGCCGGCGGCGAGGCCGTGTGGCGGCCGCGAGCCACTCCTCCGCCGCCGCCGCCGCCGCCGGCTGGCAGGACACACCGCACCGGTTTATTATCGTGCGAAACGCGGCGCACCTCGTCCGCCGCCCTCTTGGCCTAGGTCAAGTGCCGGCCACCGGCCGATCAGGCGTTTAATTACTGTCAAAATTATGGTCCGGCGGCGATCGACGGCGCCTATAAACTGAGCGGCAAATAAAAACGCAGCTCGCCGCCGCGCCACGGTCGCCCAGGCACTGAACCCATTACGGCAGTTAAACAGCACGGCGTTAATTATCTGTGCCCGTTGCGGCAGCGCAGATTCGACATTCATCAGGTCGGCCGGCGTCTCCGGGCGTCCGCCCACGGCGAGATGCGAAATACCATAGCTCATCAGCGCGGCGGGCGTCGCGTCGGTCGGGTTGGCCGGCGGCGGCCAACCTCTCATGGAGCTGTCAGCGGCGAGCCACCCCCGGCCGGGACAGCAGCGCGCCGCGAGCCGCGAGACGCACACCACTGCCCGGCATCCCGGCCCCGGCCGGCCGGCCAGCTAGCCGCGGCCAGTGAGCCGCGCGCTCAGGCAAAAAACCATTCCCGATCCGAATTGACCGTCGTAAAAAGGGTCCTCTCTCATGCGAAATTGGGAAAGGTCATCTACCCGCTGCGGGTTTTTTATATCCGTGGACGCCCGGAACCGGTCTGCGCCGGGCCGGGCCAATCATCTCCAGCCATCAGTCGGCGGCGGCGCGGCGGCCAAACGAGTCCTCGCCAAACTGGCGACCTGTCCCCGCCGGCCAGCCGGCCCGCCCGACCCACCGGCCGGCCGCGCGACACGCCGTGTGAAATCGCCGGAGAATGGCCGTGCGCGGCGGCCGGCCGGCCCGCCCGGCATAAATAAATAATCCGCCGGCGGCGGCCGGCCAGCCAGAGATGCTCCGGAATGTGGTCCACAACAATGAGTGAAAAATCCGCGAGCGGCGCAGATCAGCTTTTGGCGAGGGTCGTCGACCTGGCCGGCTGGCCGGGATAAACAGACCGCCGCCGGTGCCGGTAGTAAAGCCGGCTGCCGCTCTAAACGACGACACTAACGACGCGCCGCGACTGCGGGCCCGTCATCGGGTGTCCGGCCGACGCACCGCTGACAGTTCGCTCCCGCCGCGGTGTGGGTAGGCAGTCCGCGATGTGCGCATGTCTCCCGCCGCCTTCCGCCGGGCGGACGGGCGGCGACAGTGCGTGCACGCACGCCATGAGCGCGGCGGCGGCGGCGGTGCCGGGCGTACCAGTCGCGCGGCATCGATTCAGTGCGGCGGCGGCGACGTGTCGTGCTGCCGGGCGACACGGCCCCGCCGCCGCCGCCCCGACGCCGGCCCGCCGCCCGCCGAGACGCTACAGCAGCCCGCCGGCGACCATTACACGCGAAAAAACAAAAACGTTGACAGCTACCGGGTCGGATTAAACGGCCGCTTCCAACGCGAGCGGCGCGGCGCGGCGCGGCGCGGCACCGCTTCCGTGGCCACCGTTGGCCCAGCTCCGGATGGCAGTGTGTTTCAGCCGCCCGCCGCCGGAGGGCACCAGCGGCGGCTCGGCGGCTCGGCGCGGCCGCTGGCCGGCCCATGCAATAACAGACCTAGGCCAACGCCTTCTCCATTGGCCTATAACTCAGCTTGCGGTCGGCTGGCTATTCGCTTCAATGCACGGCAAAAACGGGCAGAAAAACGCGCAAACACAGGGGTAATGACAAACAAATCACCGAAAATGACATGCTACGATGCAAGGATATGGGCAAGGGGATTGGGAGCCGCGGTGCAGAGCGCGGGCCGCTGATGAATATGCATGGATAACTGCAGCACGGCACGCTCAGAGTCCGCGAGAGAGTGCGACAGATCTGTGCGACGCGGCCAGCTTTCGCCGCACCCCAGTTTGGTCAGACGACGACTCGCAGTCACTTCGAGTCGTCAGTCGAGTCACCGAGTCAGGGTGGAGTCACCGGCCGCGCGAGACAAGCCTCGGGCCGGGTGACACAGGTTTCGGCCGCGCCTTGTCACTTCGCAGTGGATGGTGGTGCACATATTTAGGTCGAGCTGGCTGCCATGCCATGGACGCGACCTATTCCGTCCGTCAATGCCTGACCAGCACGTCGAGCTTTGCTACGTGAGGACAACAGGAACACTTCAATTAAAACACCACTTAGGGCAGTTAGCCTGGAGGACATACTCGCATACAAACAAACATACAAACGCGCCAACGGTCACCCAGATGAGCAGCTGCCGTGTGATGCACCAATACGCACACCGGCATCCACCTGCGACACCGTCCAGGGGACACCGACCTGCGCCCAGGGGACGCCGACCTGCTCCCAAGGGACACCGACCTGCGCCCAGGGGACACCGACCTGCTCCCAAGGGACGCCGACCTGCGCCCAGGGGACACCGACCTGCTCTCAAGGGACACCGACCTGCGCCCAGGGGACACCGACCTGCTCCCAAGGGACACCGACCTGCGCCCAGGGGACGCGGCGCGCGCGAGTGAAAGGTGAAATTGGAATAATAAGTCGGGCAGGCAGGTGGCGGAGCGTCATTGGCGTGTCTCCGGCCGGCCGGGGCGGCGATTCGCCAGTGATAAGGCTGTCCGGATCAGCCCGGAGACGGCAGCGTTAGATGCCGTCTCCAGATCTGCTCTCAGAGGCCACGTCTCAGTACTGTGCGCTCTGTACTCTGTGCCCAGGACCAGACACTGGGTGCGCTCTGTACTCTGTGCCCAGGACCAGACACTGGGTGCGCTCTGTACTCTGTGCCCAGGACCAGACACTGGGTGCGCTCTGTACTCTGTGCCCAGGACCAGACACTGGGTGCGCTCTGTACTCTGTGCCCAGGACCAGACACTGGGTGCGCTCTGTTCTCTGTGCCCAGGACCAGACACTGGGTGCGCTCTGTACTCTGTGCCCAGGACCAGACACTGGGTGCGCTCTGTACTCTGTGCCCAGGACCAGACACTGGGTGCGCTCTGTACTCTGTGCCCAGGACGACACTGGGTGCGCTCTGTACACTGTGCCCAGGACCAGACACTGGGTGCGCTCTGTACTCTGTGCCCAGAACCAGACACTGGGTGCGCTCTGTACTCTGTCCCCAGGACCAGACACTGGGTGCGCTCTGTACTCTGTCCCCAGGACCAGACACTGGGTGCGCTCTGTACTCTGTCCCCAGGACCAGACACTGGGTGCGCTCTGTACTCTGTCCCCAGGACCAGACACTGGGTGCGCTCTGTACGCTGTCCCCAGGACCAGACACTGGGTGCGCTCTGTACTCTGTCCCCAGGACCAGACCTGGGTGCACGGTACTTTGTGTGTACCCATCACATTGTGATTGGCAGCCGGTACTTACACATGTTGTAGTCCCAGTGTGGCGGCGGCGTCTCGCCCACAGAGCCGTTGCTGATCTGCACGGCCGAAACAGACCAGGGTCAGACACATTGCACATATCATTCCCACGACACAGTCAGCATCGGAACATAAAAACAAACAAATGTCTTCTGTTTTTGCTCATTTCCGATAACACATAAAAGACGTAATGACAGCAATATCATTCAGGAAGTAATACAAAAGTAGCACAATGAAGAACCAGAGTTCAATCTGCCATTGGTGGGCGGCTTCTACTGTTCAAAACTACAGAGAAAAAGAAGGGAGGCGGCTCTGCAGGTGTGTGAAGTGGACAGCTGACGGCCAATGACGACACGACACCCAATGAAAGTACAAACACTCTGGGGCCGTTTTAAGCTCCGTTTATTGTTGCGAGGGGTGACCACCGATATCGTGACGCAATTATTTCACCGCGTGACTATATCATACATCAGTGGCACTGAATTCACCCGACATCAATCTTAGGCAACATCCGCTACTTTATTTATTTATTTATCAAGATCACCGACGGGATGACCCATTGATGGACGAAGCCAAAGTTAAAACGACTGTCCGACCGTGTTACCAGCAGCAACGACGCACGCTGTCCTGACCTGTCGAACGTAACCGCTTCATTGGAGGCAGGGTCGAGAAGGACAGCCTGGGGTCTGCACAGTCCAGCGACATCGGAGTCGGCGCTCATGGCTAGTCAAGAGCTCCACCACGTTAAGAATATTTTGGGGGACAGACTCACTGCAGACTGGTTATTGATTCAACTTTTTTGGAACGATTCAATCATGATTCATTTTTAAATCTGAATGATTCAATCACCGTTCGATTCACGAATACAATTTTGAGAATTGATTCCTTCCGATGCAAAGAATCAAAACAAATATTTTTTGTATCGATTCACGTTTGATTCAACATTTAAATATATCAGGTGAATTTATGTAAAATCAATAAAAATGGAAACATGCATATATGATCATTAAAACATTGTTACAGCAATAGTATTTCAGTATACATGAATGTAACCACTGGGACTGCATGTATTTGCACAATTTACTAGTGTACTTGAATCGTTAAATCTTTTGCTTCAATCAGCCTTGATTTGATGCGGGTTTTGATTCAATCACGATTCATGAATCAAAATATCTGGTGGTGAATCAATTATGTTTTGATTCAATGAATTTTGATTGAACGATTCCAATCAATTCAATCAGTGTCGATTCAATAACCAGTCTGGGACAGAGGCATTCTGAAGTCGATTCTTTCCATGCAACGCCCATAGGCGTAATGTTAAAAGTAAAAAAATAGGGGGGGGACACGTCTCTCCGTCCCCCTGTGGCTAGTCGCAAACTCATAAAAACTAGCTTCCGCTTCTTATTCCGTGATCATCTCGCCATTGGCCTATGACCACGCCGTTGCAGTTCTGCGCTCGTTCCGTGATCGCAACCTTATCTTTCCACTCTCGTTTCGTGATCGGAGACTACTGAGACTGCCCGTGGCGGCTCCGTCCTTCGTTATCACTGCGGGGGGCTCTGGCCAGCAGCAGTAAGTCCAGCCGGCAGCGGCACGGCAGCACGCCATACCGCCAGCCGGGCCGGCGGCAGCGGCGGCGGCTGCAGGCCGTGAAATCACCGCTCGTCGCTGCCGACAGGCGATGGGTGCCGGTTCCGTGTGTGTGGGTTCTGCCGGCGGTGGCGGCGTTTTTGCCGCAGCGGCGACGGTCGCGCTCTGCGGCGGCCGCGCATCGCGCTCTCACACGGTGGCCGCGGCCGCACGCAAAAACCCGCCACGCCCCCCCCCCCCCCCCGCAGTGCCGGCGGCGCGCGAGCCGCTGTCATCGGTGAGTGGCGAGCATCGGCCAGTGGCCAATCAGGGAGCCGGCGGTGAGGCGAACGCTCGCTGAATGGCACCGCACGCCGCACGGAGACGGGCCAGTGTGTCTCGGCCGGTGGGCCCCACTGGTCCAGGGCTAATGTTAACTCCAACCCCCCCCCCCCCCTCTCGGCAGGTCGTCAAGACGCTAATAAGCTGCGTTTGGTGAGGAGTTTAGGCCGAAGTTCACATGGTGGTGATGAGGCGGTTATTGGAGGAGGTTGCTTTTTTGATCATGAGAACACTAACGGTTCTCAGCGGAGTGATACGGCCATAGTCTGACAAGATACGAGAAGAAAAAAAAACTATAAAAAAAGAAATACTATCGAACTCCAATATTTCATACTTATGTATATTTTAAACGAGTCGAAAACTATCACCCACGCAGTCACACAAGTCCTAACATTAATTTCACCCAAGAAGATGAAGAATGAACATTAAGTTTTAAAAGAGATTGTACGATCTTTTCCACTTGATTAGAGTGAAGCACCCAGGAGGCCTAACACATGGCAAAGTAAACGCATTATTAAAATGTAAAGCAAAACACTTTTGGGATAGAAAACTGTAATTGTTATTACAAACGAACGGAAACGACAAATGTCATTTTATGGCCCCTGCTATAGTTGACTCCGATTTTGCTTATTCATGGCGCTTTCATATCGTCCCCTAAAGTAGCAAGCTGCCGGTTATAATTAGTTGACATCGCTGCCGAGGTCACCATGGATCCCGCCGATTAGCCACTGGCACTCAGGCGTGCCCAGCCGCACCAACCGTCCAACTGCTGCACCTGCGCGACCGGTCCTCTCGTCCCGTCCCAGCCCGCGGCGCGACCGCCGCGATCCCATTCCCCATCCGCTGATCCCGGCGTTCAGAAACAAACACACGGCGCGCCGCGTCCGGTTATAACGGACCCTCCGGGCCGGCCCGGCGGCATGGCAGACAGGCAGCAGCCTCTCCTGCCGGGGTCGCGGGCCGCCTGCCCGAGCAGGCGCTCACGCACACGCAGAGCTATGAGATGATCGCCCACTCACGCCGCGCCGCCGTGCCGCCGCCGCCCGCCGCCCGGCGTGCCGCCGTCAGTTGCACGTTCCGAAAGTGCGCCATCATAACGGCGCTGGACGCACGCATAAATTCCCCTTTCCCCGGCCAGCCTTTCCGCGTGTAACTGGGTTAGGCCGCCAATAAAGCGTACTTTCATCCGGCCGCAGGCGTCGCCGCTTGTTTGCTTGCACTGGCTGGCGGCGGTCGGCGGCGGCGGCGGCGGCGGCGGCGGCGCGCACATAACCCGTTCGTTGCCGCCCGGCCGCAGGCACCGCAGCGCGCCGCACCGCCGCCGGCCGGGACCGACTGCCGACCGCCCATGACGGCGCTCCGGCGCACGGCGTGGCGCAATGACGCACCGGCACACACACAAACATGCGCACAGCTACCGCGGCAGAGCGGCAGAGCGGCAGAGCGGCAGAGCGGCAGAGCGGCGGAGCGGCAGAGCGGCAGAGCGGCAGAGCGGCAGAGCGGCAGAGCGGCGGAGCGGCAGAGCGGCAGAGCGGCAGAGCGGCAGAGCGGCGGAGCGGCGGAGCGGCAGAGCGGCGGAGCGGCAGAGCGGCAGAGCGGCAGAGCGGCAGAGCGGCAGAGCGGCAGAGCGGCAGAGCGGCAGAGCGGCGGAGCGGCAGAGCGGCAGAGCGGCAGAGCGGCGGAGCGGCAGAGCGGCAGAGCGGCAGAGCGGCAGAGCGGCGGAGCGGCGGAGCGGCAGAGCGGCAGAGCGGCAGAGCGGCAGAGCGGCAGAGCGGCGGAGCGGCAGAGCGGCAGAGCGGCAGAGCGGCAGAGCGGCAGAGCGGCAGAGCGGCAGAGCGGCAGAGCGGCAGAGCGGCAGAGCGGCAGAGCGGCAGAGCGCTGCATCGTCCGGAGCCCACCCAGGCTGGCCGGGGACTTTGCGTCATACCGTAGATACGCCCACGCAGACGGCGCTGCAACCGGCCGCCAGCCGCCAGTCGTTGGGCTCTGAAACTGACCTGCATCAACACCGGCAACCTTGCACCACCACCGCCCCCGCTGCCGCCGCCGCCACCACAGCGCTGCCGCCGCCGCTAGTTAAATCGCATCAGCAGCGGCAGGCGCATGCCGTCATCGCGCCAATAGCGGCAGCGGCGGCCACGCAGCAGACAATGGAGTGCCATCGCGCCAATGAGCTGGATCGCACGCGCGTTGGACACGGCGGCGTGGCGCGGCGCGAGCACAATGGCACACGCTATTTACCCCGGGTAAACGGCGTTCAAGCCCGGCCGCCCGCGCCCGGAACACCCGGTAAACAAAACAAAGGACGATATGATGAGAAACGGTAAACGACCGGCAACGGATTATTACAGCGTTTTACTGGCGTATTAATGTGTGTTTGGATTGGGTCAACAAGTTCGCTAGGTAGGGAAGTGTTTGCTATAGCAGTCGGAAATGTGTTAGACGATCCCATGACCAGTGATTGCGAACGCCCTGATGGGGATTGCTTAATAAATGATCGTCCTTACGTGGAGTAAGGGACAAATCTGAATATGAGCCCAGCCCGGCCCGGCCCGGCCCGATCCGACCCGACCCGGCTCGTGGCGACGTTTATGTGAAGCTCATATCTCTGCAACCGCACGTCCGATTGACAAGCGGGCTTCTTTGCTGAGTAGCCCCATCCACCCTACCCTGAGACCAGAGCGTGCCGCGTGAGGGGTGTTGAAAAGTGTTTTGTCGCAAAAACTCCGCAACGGCTGGGCCGATTGTGTGCAAATTTTGTTTGTGGTTCGGAACCCCTCAGCCGCCGCTTTCCCACAAGTCAGGGTTGGGGTGCCTCTGCACGTGCGCACGTGCACACCCCTATTGTATTTATCAAGATAGGCTGAGCTGATTGTGTTCAAATTTGGTGTGTGGTTAGGGATCCATCAGCCACCGCCTTCACACGAATCAGGGGTGGGATGCCTCTGCACGTGCGCACGTGCACACCCAGTGGTGTAGGATCCTTTTCAGTTGAGGGGGCTTCATCCCCCCCCCCCCAACTTGGCTTCAGCCCCCTTAACTTGGACGAGGAAGTGGGTCAAATCCGTGGAGAAATCTGTATTTTTTGTGGATTTTGATGGTACTTTAAACGATTTGTCCCAGCTCAGCCCTCCCTCCCCCTCCCTCCCCCTCCCTCCCCCCCCCCCCCCCCCCCCCCCCCAACTTTTCTGGAGCAGGTACACCCCTGTGCACGCCCCTATTCTATATCTCAGGAACGGCTGAGCCGATTGTGTTAAAATTGGTGTGTGGTTAGGGACCTCTGAGCCGCCACTATCCCACAAGTCAGGGGAGGGTACCTCTGCACGTGCGCATGTGCGCACCCATTTTTGCATCTCAGAAACTTATACTTGCCCGTTCGAGTTGAAATTCGCCATACATTTCCTTCGCGCTCATTCGTTAATCGCCAACTACGGCGCCTTACTGGTACACTAAATAACAACTGTTCACGAATCGCTTTCGTCCAGGGCAAACCAGACTAATATGGCTTGTCGAAATCGCTTACTTCGTACACTTGATATTTGTATCAGGCTGGACGAATCCTAAAAATACTTTTGTTAATGTAGTATTATACGTTGATGCGTTAACTTCTCGTACGTAATTGCCAAACTCCGCAATGCGTTGCATCAAGTACCCCCCACAGTAACTACCGGTGTGTTGCAGAGCGCAGTGGTGCGCTGCAATGTGTTTGGGACCGCACGTTGTTCCGCCGGAGCAGCCGTGTCCCACCGCGGGTGGCCAAAGTGTCGACACGACGCCATGTCGCCATGTCACATGGCGCGGGTCACCCCCCCCCCCCCCCCCCCCCCCCCGCTGTGGCCGTGTCACACCGCCCTGCCGTCTGTCCGCAGTGTCTGTACGGAGCCTGGTGTCTCTGTTGGCCCGGCTGTATGGCGCCGTCGAGCCATGCATCATCGAGCGGACGTAACTCGCCGCTGTTGACAGCTGCTCTTTACTGGTGGGCCGGCCCGCCCGCTCTCATCCATCAGCCCAGTCGACAGGAGACAGCCCGGCCCGTGTTGGCACGCCTCCGGTGCTTTGGTGGTGGTTTACAGTGATGCGTTGCATTCTTGTGTAGTGCCTTTCGCGACACTTGTGGCCCGATAAAACTAAATGTCTTTGCACGCATTTTCCAATCAGTCAATGCGATGTTTCGGCAACAGCTGTGGCTACGTGTCGCCACTGACCCTGTTCTTATACGATAAGATAAGCATGTAACGCTTCAGCGTCTGTGCAGGAATGTTTCGACACGACGCAGACCGCTTTGAATGACATGTCTCGTCACTGTGACCTGGTATTCGCAGCTCGGCCAGCCACTCCGCAGCTACCGCCGCCAGCATGCCGCGCCGTCCGCGCTGCTGCTCCGCGCCCCCTCCTCCACCGTGGCACCGGCCGGTCAGCGCCGCTCGGCGACGGTCGCGAATCGGCGACAGTCGGCCGCTTTTTACCCGGGCGCCGCGCGGAGACCGCCCGGCCGGCCCGGTTAGCGCGCGCAGCCGGCACAAAAAGCGGCGGCCGGCGCGGCGGCGCGGCCTGTCCGCACCGCGTAATTGGTGACCGAGCCTGCAGCCGTCCACCGACGTCCGACCGGCCTCCCCGGCCTGACCGCCGCCCCGTCCGGCCGCCAGGTCCGCGCGGTCAGGCCCGTGACCGTGGCTATGTAGCGCTCTAGGCGCAAATAATGGCGGGTCATAGCCAAGCAGCGATGACGGAGGCGGCGGCGGAGGCGGAGGCGGAGGCGGAGGCGGAGGCGGAGGCGGAGGCGGAGGCGGGGGCGGGGGCGACTCCCACGCGGCGAGCACCGATCAGCCGTCACGGCGACCCGTTACCGGCGAAACGCTCCGTCTGCCGCGACGCGCCGCCCCCCGGCCGCCGCCGGCCGACACACCGCCGGCCGCGCACGTGAACCGCCTGGCGATGTCGGCTGCGGCGGGCGCGCGATCTGCATGGCGCTCGGTCTGGCGCGGCTGGCAAAAACGGACATTACCCCAACAGGTCGTTACTCTGGCCGGCGCTTTACGACCCAGGAAGGGCCAACTAGCGCAGAGTCAAAGAACGCATTCATTCTGCAGGAATGAGGGGGTCGGCAGGCTGGCCGGCCGGCCGCGCGCGGCGCCGCCGAGATGAGAAAGTTGCGCGCCGCGCGCCAGGCTCCGCCCAGTACTGCGATAAATCACCACTCCGCCGGCCGGCCGCTTCAATAATAAGCCGGCAGGCAGGCTGGCTGGCTGGCTGGCTGGCTGGCCGCGGCGCAGGGCTGAGCGAACACTGCAGACTGCGCTCGGCGCTGTCTGGTGAGGCAGGTCAGACGGCGCAGTGCGAGCGGCGCTGTGCGGGCGGCGGCGGCGACGGCGACAACGGCGCCCAGTTAGCGCGTGTACCGCCGCCGCGCCGCCGCCTGAGAGAGCGCACCCAGCGGTGACCGGACTGATAATTTCACGGCGCACCGGCGTGGGATTACAGCGTGCCATCAACGGGCCGTTCCGGTGTGCGGTGCGCGCTGCGAATATACCGGCTATGGGCTACCGGTGTCGGAGACGCAAATACCCTGCGTGATTACGGCACCGACTGCGGCGTCGCTCCGCTGCTGCCGATGATGCTAAATGCCGCAGATGGCCGCCCGCGCGCTGCCCGCGCCGCGTTAAGGATGACTGGTACTCACATAGCGCGCTGATGACCACGATCACGGCGATCAGTCATAATAAATGTCCACAGTGGGCACACCTTCTCGGCAATGACAGGCCAACATATACGAGGCAAAACGTTCAATATACGTGATGAATGGATTGCGACCCCCGCACGTATCCGATATCCGATCGCGTATGGTTTGAAACAGCTACAATTGGAGACCAAAGATAGACGAAAAGGCAGCAACTGGCAATGCTCAAAGCTGGCGCCTGTCAGTGTCGTGAATCGGCGAGTCAGATACCAGAGCCCAGTTCCCATTCCAATACCAGCTAGGGAACATGGCACATAGAGCACGAACATGGACAACATGGACATGATGAGACACATGGGACATGCGACATGAGACATGGGCCATGAGCCATGGGACATGCGACATGAGACATGGGCCATGAGACATGGGCCATGAGACATGGGCCATGAGACATGGGCCATGAGACATGGGCCATGAGACATGGGCCATGAAACATGGGCCATGAGACATGGGACATGGGACATGAGACATGGGACATGAGACATGAGACATGGGACATGAGACATGGGACATGAGACATGAGACATGGGACATGGGACATGAGACATGGGCCATGAGACATGGGCCATGAGACATGGGCCATGAGACATGAGCCATGAAACATGAGCCATGAGACATGGGCCATGAGACATGGGCCATGAGACATGGGCCATGAGACATGGGCCATGATACATGGGACATGAGACATGGGACATGAGACATGGGACATGAGACATGGGCCATGAGACATGGGCCATGAGACATGGGCCATGAGACATGGGACATGAGACATGGGACATGAGACATGGGCCATGAGACATGGGCCATGAGACATGGGACATGAGACATGAGACATGGGAAACGGAAACACAGGACACAGGGCAAATAACAAGGAACACAGAACACAGAACACAGAACACAGAACACAGAACACAGAACACAGAACACAGAACACAGAACATATAACAGAACACAGAACACAGAACATAGAACACAGAACACGGGACACATAACACAGGGTACGACAGGGATGTGGGACAGTGGACGCGGGACGCACTCACCTTGTCGATATCGGGCTCGCTGGTGGGCGTACCCGGCGTCTGCTGGTTCTCCTCCGATCCCGTGCTGGACATCACCTGCTGAACAGACGCACGCACACACACACACACACACACACACACACACACACACACACACACAGAGACGGGGTGGTCACAACTCAGAGGACGGCAGAGCGAGTATGACACCCGCTCGACACGACGGCCCGCCGGCCGCCAACAATGGCACGCCTGTGTTGATAAGGAGCGGCGGCACGCGTCGGGGGGGGGGGGGGACATAGTGTGAACAGGTGGCACGAGCACTGACATTGTCAACCATTCAACATGAATCAATCAAGAAATGCCAGATACAGATCACCCAATATATGGCGAACGCGTTAATATTATCTTGAAAAGATAGAACCATCATTTACGGAGATTTGGAATAATCAGTTATATACGAATACGAATATTGCAAACTATACAAAAATTAGCAAGGGCTAGTGCACGGGAATCATCCATAGCATAACCATAGTAATAGTGGCTCGGACAGGCGTGCCCGTTTCCCGCATCGCGTTCAGCTGACTGCAGATGCCTACAGGTGCACCTTTATACGTGAATGAGTAACCTTGAAACTTACAAGTCCTTTTCGAACAAAAAGTGTAATGTCCATGATCCCGAGAGGCTGGTGACCCGGGGAGACCCTTCGAAACACAGCAAACTACACCAGCCTTCACTGCAGGGGCGGCGCCACCGGGGGGCTGGGCAGGAGAGGCAGCCCCCTCCCCCCCCCCCCCCCTCCTGTCGTCGGGCAGGGGGGAGGCAAACATATATCCCCCTGTCATTTAAGGAGGCCCTTCCATGTTTCAAAGAGGCCCCATCTCGCAGGCCCCATCGCGGAGGTCACAGGGGCCCCTGGAAGCCAGAGGGGGTCCTATGGAGGTCAGAGGGGGGGGGGGGCTCTGAAGGCCAGAGGAGGCCATCTGGAAGCCAGAGGGGAGGTCAGAGGGAGAACTCTATGGAAGTCAGAGGTGGGCCCCTGGAGGCCAGAAGGGGTCCTTTGGAGGTCAGAAAGGCCCCTGAAGGCAAAAGGGGATCCTATGGAGGTCAGAGCTGGCCCTGAAGTCCGGAAGCGGTCTTCTGGAAGCCAGATGGAGGTGAGAGGAGCCCTATAGAGGTCAAGGCCCCCTTCTCAAATGAAGCCCCCCCTAAAATTAGACTTGCCCCCCCCCCCCCCCTGACAAAAATCCGTGGCGCCGCCCCTGGCCTTCAATCGTTCGTTCTCCGACACTCCGCGCGGATCTCTCGCTCCCCGCCCCTCACCGGACCCGGAGAGGAGGGACGCTCCGCTCCGGGTGGGGCAGGTCCGGTCCGGTCGGCCCGGAAAATGGCAGCATCGGCCGTTGCCCCCGCGCGGCCCGCGCCCGGTAGTCGTCGGTGCGGAGAGGACGCGCCTCCCGACCCTCGCTCCAATTTTTTGCCGCCCCGTCAGATCTCTGCGATCAAGGTCGGATGCAGCCGAGCCTACACGCCACTACACGGGAGGCAAGTGGAGTTTGTGACACGGAAACGAATACGCTAAGATGAGCACACAGAACACCAATCTGCCTTCAAGACCGTCCTCGAAACCAGCATCTTCTTGCACTGCTCCACGCGCGGTGCCTTTTTAGGGACCACCCTGATTCAAGCGATAGCTATTTTCCGTTTTCGTTTCGCGGGGCCCGATGTCGCGGCCGAGCCGAGCCAGGCGGCACCTGACAGCGGCGCGGGTCGCGGCGCCGCAGATCGCAAACCGAAACCGGTTACCATCGGCGGCCCGGCGCGGCCATTGGTCATTAGCTGAGAATCTCTGTATCTGATGCGACCGTTGGGCGGCGGGCAGGACGCTCCGGTCACCGGGCCTCCCCCGGCGCCCCGCACGACCGACCCGCTCTGGATATAATTGGCAACGGCGAAATGACAACGTGGAAACGATCGCGATTAGCGCGCGCGACGCCCCGGGTAATTAATGGATATGGATTTAGATGTGTCATCCCGGCGTCATGGGAGGAAGGCGTGTCGGGCAATGGCATGGCATCCCTTGTGGATGGGGGAGAAAAGTAGTGCATTACTGTATAGATGACATATAGAGGACATCGTTTATATGAGATTTGTACTGAAGTTCACAACCATTGAAGACAGCAAAGGTGATAAGCAAATCGAACTAGCAACGACTGATGCATAAAATGGCATGCTTAGTAGACCACGTCGTCATTTGCCGAATTCAGATTTCAGATCTGGCAGAGTGATTGTTTTCTGTCTTGGTATGTTCCTAACATGATACAAAACGAATTTGCAAACAAATCGAAAATTTATCCTACCGGGTTTTGTGATTTGTAAACCATTGCAAACGCCGTTTCAGCGTTGAAGTCTCCCGTTGTAAATGTATTGGTGTTATCGTCCGGTAAAACACTTCTAGATATTGTTATTGTTCTTCGTTATTTTACGGATCGGAAAGTGCAGTGGGTGACTTAAAGAGTACATTTAAGTTCTTGTAGGGTTTTAAAAGTATAGGCAAGGCTATTTGCCAGTCATACGGGCTTAAGTGGTGGGTTTTAGTGGCACTTCTTTGCACTTAGGCCAAAGCGCCTATCTACCTAATTAAGGATATTTTAGCACAGTAACTGGCGGAAATCGAACACAATATTAAATCGGAACTCCTTTGGATTGGAACTTGTTCAATGTTGACAGTTGCATTGTCGCCTAGCGCATCATCGAGCGATGTCTTGGGAGAAAAATCGCGAGTTTATGCATTCCAAGCGTTCGCAGATGTCGTTGGGAGATAGACGCGTTTTACGCTCAGTGGAACGTTGCAGTGGTTGCGCACAGGGTATTCTGATCCGATCAAATGATGGCTGTAGGAAGTGTAGCAGTGGCGGATGCGATGTCTAGTCAGCACTACCACCTCAATTCAACTGCGCCTGTCGCTACTTATCTGTCAATGCTGGGACGTGGGCGGTTGAGAGAGAGCAGCCTCAAGCCTGGCTCGTTACGTCCATTGTGCGTCCATTGTATTCGACAAAGCGTTGAACGGTACGAAATATCTCGTTGGTGTGCACCACACGTGGGTGCGACTAGCTACTGGTGCTTTTCGGAATTCACGCAATGCAGCCTTCTTGCGGATGCGTACGAAACGCTTCCCATCCACCCCAGGGCTCTACACGGCAGGTGCGTCGTGTGGGTAAGCTTTCGAGACCGATGCCGGAATGCTGCATCTAGTCATGCCATTCGACATGAGAAACGAGGGTCCAAGAGGGACTCTGGCGAGTTGCCCAGATCAGTCCAGCTAGTGGCTAGTCGAAAATCCAGTCATACGTGGGATAGTCTTGCTTTATTTTGCACACGTATTGGAGGTCAAGGCGCTTCCGTCTTTCCGTCAAGACTCAAGAGGGGTTTCTTTCGCAGTCGCAAGAAGACTGCTTTGCGTGAATTCCGAAAAGCATCAGTAGCTAGTCGCACCCACGTGTGGTGCACACCAACGAGAGATTTCGTACCGTTCAACGCTTTGTCGAATACAATGGACGCACAATGGACGTAACGAGCCAGGCTTGAGGCTGCTCTCTCTCAACCGTCCACGTCCCAGCATTGACAGATATGTGGCGACAGGCGCAGTAGAATTGAGGTGGTAGCGCTGACTAGACATCGCATCGGCCACTGCTACACTTCCTACAGCCATCATTTGATCGGATCAGAATACCCTGTGCGCAACCACTGCAACGTTCCACTGAGCGTAAAACGCGTCTATTTCCCAACGACATCTGCGAACGCTTGGAATGCATAAACTCGCGATTTTTCTCCCAAGACATCGCTCGATGATGCGCTAGGCGACAATGCAACTGCCAACATTGAACAAGTTCCAATCCAAAGGAGTTCCGATTTAATATTGTGTTCGATTTCCGCCAGTTACTGTGCTAAAATATCATTAAAGGGAGTGTGCCTACTGTTTTGGAATGTCAAAAATATTTTGCATACGGTAAGTAGCTGTTGGTTTGATTGTTGTATATGATGAAATTCACATCTGGAGCCCCTTTAGTTGAATTTTCACTTATATTGTTTTTTGTTTATTTTTGTTTCGATATCTATAAAACGATCGCCACTATGGTGATGTTATGTAAAACGGCGCACATAAGACAATACAATTACGGTCACATCATGCAAGATAGAAAGACGAGTTTTGCACAGCACGTTTTTGCCACTGTGTACTTTATCATGTGCAAGTTTCGTAGCTCTAAATTGATATCTTCTTCAAAAAATGGTAATCGGCCATCATCGAAATGGCCATCATCGGAAAACATGATGGCCGTCCAGTTTCTGTTCGGCTGCTGCTATCAGCGTGCACGAGCTGCTTTGTTGAATTGCTAATGGCCGGCGCTAACAATATGCTAGCAGTTTAATCGATAGTTGCAGTGCTTCTAGTAGCGGAAGCCCTCTGGAGTCTACCCGATAACTTTTTGCTCCCAAGCAAATTCCTGGAGTCTTTGAATATCTCAGCAACTAGGGTGAATCTGGAGAAATGAAGTATTGGTTCAATTCAGAAAATTGTGTTCTATAGACCAGTGTCAATAACCCCAACTAAGCGATGTGAGTAGGCACACTCCCTTTAATTAGGTAGATAAGCGTTTTGGCCTAAGTGCAAAAAGTGCCACCAAAACCCACCACTTAAGCCCGTATGACTGGCAAATAACCTTGCCTATACTTTTGAAAACCCTAAAAGAACTTAAATGTACTCTTTAAGTCACCTACTGCACTTTCCGATCCGTAAAATGAAGAAGAACAATAACAATATCAGACTTAAATGTACTCTTTAAGTCACCTACTGCACTTTCCGATCCGTAAAATGACGAAGAACAATAACAATATCAGAAGTGTTTTACCGGACGATAACACCAATACGTTTACACTGGGAGACTTCAACGCCGAAACGGTGTTTGCAATGGTTTACAAATCACAAAACCCGGCAAGATAATTTACAATTATGTTTGTATCATGTTAAGAACATATCAAGACATAAAAAATAACACCGCCAGTAGCCTATTTCACATAGCAAAAAAGTTTGTAATTACAAAGAATTTCTTTGTAATTACAAATAATTTTTACACATGTTTGTAGTTTGGATTTCACAAAACCCCAGGGCAGTAAATCTCAATTTACTATTTACAAACTACTTTACAAAGATATTGTTTGTAAAAATGTTTGCAATTGCACAGTTTCTATTTCTCAAAGGTTGACGGAAGTGAGGAAATGTTTGCAATTACAAACTTGTAATTCCAGTGGGTCAGGGGTTCTGAATTTCAGAAACTGCATTGACAGTTGACATTGTTTGACTGTTCAGGTTATTTTATTGGTGAGGTTGTTACGTTGCCGAGGTAATGGTTTAGTTATGCATAGGTATAGCTGCCCAAAACAATTTATTTTTCCGAGAGATTCGAACAGGGATCTCCAGCTTTGAAGACCAGTCACAGCGCATGCACCTTACCGATTGCGCTGTGAGGGGCGCCTCCGCGCGGAGAAACCGCATGGCGATAGAATTGCAGCGGTCAACGATGTCTTGTGCAATGTACAGTGAACCTTCACCCTTTACGAAGTAAGAAATCGGCTAGGTTAGGTGAAAAAATGGTCGAGAAATTCAACGATCTTTCTTTTAAGAGTAGTTCTGTTGTTATGCTCCGCCACCTGGTGAATGGTCAAATTCTGTTTACTCTAACTGCTTACCAAGATGTATTTTTACGATCAGAGTTTGCATTCCGATGAAATGTTAATTAAAAGATTATTCTCCCTATAACTAATTTTATATTGAATAAAAAAATAAGCCACAATGTAAATATTTGTTAAATTAATTTGTTAACAATCAAATTATTTGTCATTAGCATCAAGTTTTAATACAAACGTTCTTGATTTCAAGCTTTCTGCTGTACTAACATTTGTGTTTACAATTTTCTTTACAATTGGTAATTCAGAGGTGGCGAATGTTTGTGAAATAGCTTTTTGTGAGGTTTGCAATATTTTATTGCGTTTGTAATCGCAAACATGTGTAATTACTAACTTCTTTGTGAAATAGGCCTCAGATCTGAAATCTGAATTCGGCAAATGACGACGTGGTCTAATGCTTAGGCTCTCCTTCATGCCCATCACAAAAAAGTAAAAGTAACTGTCTTTCAATGCTATTCAAATAAAGCGGTCGCAAAAAAAGAAAGGCAGAACAAAAAATGTCCGGGAAAAATGAACAGAGTTAGTCGCTACATTAATCACTTTACAGGTGCCCGTTTGCATAGTTAGAGGCTTCAATTAACTTGACTACCAACTAAAATGACCAAATGAAACCATTAGGATACCAAAACTAAGCCTTCGTTAGTAACGGCCTTTCGTTGCAAAAGAACAAAATCTTCCGCGTTCCCTACAGAGTCAAATGGTTCTCAGGCTTCGTCCGATGCGCATAACAGTTAACGGCAAGTTCAAACACACCTTCATTGGTGCACGTTAAGAACTGGAACAATCTAGATTAGTCAAATAGTGACAAATGGACAAACGCTAGATAGAGCAGACACCAGAAGCTGAAGCCCGTGCCATAAACACAGAATCGGCCTGGCGCGAGAGTTCAGCCTTCACCACCTCATCATCGGCGACACGACACTACGTTTCTGACACCACCGTCAGCAGCCACAGCGCTCCTTCCCTCCGGAACGGACCACCGTCGTGTGGTGCCATCACCACCGCTGGAGACCAGGATCACCATGTGCACCACATGCAATGTAGTGGTGACATGCCCGCCCCTGCCACCGTCACCACCGACCGAGACCGGCGGACCGCAAAAACGCCTGCGCGCACCTAGTCGACTGCAAGTTGCGTTATTATTCAAACAAGCTTCTTCCTTTCGCGCCAGCATGCCAGTTTTTGCGAGGCGCGGCGGACCGTACAAATACTGGCCGGGCTCCCGGCTGTGAACCGGAGCGTTGCTGGGGTGCCCGCTGCCCGCCTGGTAATCAGCTCCAAGCTGTGAACCGGAGCGTTGCTGGGGTGCCCGCTCCCCGCCTGGTAATCAGCCCCAGGCTGTGAACCGGAGCGTTGCTGGGGTGCCCGCTGCCCACCTGGTAGACAGCACCAGGCTGTGAACCGGAGCGTTGCTGGGGTGCCCGCTGTCCGCCTGGTAATCAGCTCCAGGCTGTGGACCGGAGCGTTGCTAGGGTGCCCGCTGCCCGCCTGGTAATCAGCCCCAGGCTGTGGACCGGAGCGTTGCTGGGGTGCCCGCTGCCCCGGCGGCCGCCACCGCGGGCCACGGAGTACCCGTCCGACTACGGCCGGCACGGAGCGCACATATAGACGTCATAGCTCATGTGATGCTCCCGGTACGATCCGATCATGCTGACTGGTGACTGGACGCCGAACAGGTGTGTTAGATGCCGAAACAACAAATGGTAAGCGTTCGCACATATGAACTGATACAATGCAAGGCAGTGATCATGATTTATCCACAAAATACGAGAATTGAAAGGCATGAGGAGGAGGAATACGCCTGCCCGTTAGTGCAGGTACCGTAATGATAATGAATAGCGTAATACAATACATCAGTGAAGTGAGATTACAAAATAAGTAAATACGTAAAAACGCGTCAATGTACCACAAGATCCCCTGATAAGCACCAGACATCCTGCTACGCGCCCTGCTGAGCGATATTTAGCTAACGTTTGTAAAACCCACGACTTATCACGTCAGTTCAACAGTCAAAATGTCGGGATTGGAGGAGGCCGTTTCCACGTTTTCAGTTAACTAGATTCCGAGAGCGCCCGCCGCTGACGAAGCAAAACGTCGCGAATCTGCCGGGCATTGATCCGACTGCTGACCACTGGCCGATCGCCGATCGTCGCTGTTCGCGTGAGTCCACGGTCGTTCGCAATATTGGCCAACAGGCGAGTGGTCCCCTGGCTCGGTCCCTGCGCGTCGATTAGCGTGAAAGGGTACTGTGTCATGTGTCCTGTAAGTATGTATACCATGCAGCAGTGGGACGGAGAGGGCAAAGAGCTACCAATGCCAACCGCAGCCGCGACGACGTCATACTGAGTGACAATGGGTGGGGCACGGGGTACAGAGTACGGGGTGGGGGCGGGGTACGGCGTCGAACACTCTGGCATGGACCCCCCACTCCCAGCGACCCATCTGACTTCGTTGTCATCCACGGCTGATGTAAGCGTCCCTTAAGTTTCACCACTGCCTGCCTTAGAGTGAATGTCCGGCAATGATAAATCCTCTGCATCAGCCTCTGCCCCGGCTGCCATGCCCTGCATCCAGCCCCGGTGCAAAGTATGTATGTATCTCCACAGCACGCACACATGCGCACGCGCTCACAGAACAATGAACAGGTGTATCACCATCAACCTCGAGAGCGTACCACATCGCCATACAAAGCGTACCACATCGCCATACAAAGGCGACACCGCCCCGAATTCTTTCCCAACTGATGGCGCCGCTGCCCTGTCATCGAGCGGCGCCTAACAATCGCCACCGCGGCCCGCGCCGCGTCATGGCCCGCTCCTGTGTCGCCGTGCAGTGGTCCGACACGAGGGACTCCGCGCTCTGGCTCGGATGGCGCCCGGCGGCGGTTAAAACTGCCGCCGCCGATCGGTACGACACGCCGTCAGCAAACATGCAGCGTGCACGGCCGCCCCGATCAACAGGATGCGGGGCGGTCAGATGACGCGGGCCCAGGGCCGCGCGCCAGTCGGCCGTGCACATTCCGCAGCGGCAATGACAACGCTGCGACACGGCGGATGACAACGCTGCGACACGGCCGATGACACGGCGATGATCTGGCAATCAGGCCCAACCATCCGACCGACCGACCGACCGACCGACCGACCGACCGACCGACCGACCGACCGACCGACCGACCGACCGACCGACCGACCGACCGACCGACCGACCGACCGACCGACCGACCGACCGACCGACCGACCGACCGACCGACCGACCGACCGACCGACCGACCGACCGACCGACCGACCGACCGACCGACCGACCGACCGACCGACCGACCGACCGACTGGCCCAAACAGTCTGACCAACCGAACGTCTGTCAAACGAGCAGCTATGCCTCACCAAGTCCATGAGTTTACCAAATTTGGTAAGACTGCCGCCTTCCCACTGCAGAAGGGCATTACCGGCTTCCGCTGCAGTTCGACATATCTGTGAACTACCCGCTGCAATTCGACATATCTGTGAACTACCCGCTGCAATTCGACATATCTGTGAACTACCCGCTGCAATTCGACATATATGTGAACTACCCGCTGCAATTCGACATATCTGTGAACTACCCGCTGCAATTCGACATATCTGTGAGCTACCCGCTGCAATTCGACATATCTGTGAACTACCCGCTGCAATTCGACATATCTGTGAACTACCCGCTGCAATTCGACATATCTGTGAACTACCCGCTGCAATTCGACATATCTGTGAACTACCCGCTGCAATTCGACATATCTGTGAACTACCCGCTGCAATTCGACATATCTGTGAACTACCCGCTGCAATTCGACATATCTGTGAACTACCCGCTTCACTACCGAGGACGATCACCACAGCCGCAGGACCAGCATAGCCGCGACGTCTCGGTCTGAAACCTATGATGAGGCAGCGCGGTCGCAGCCCAGTAGGACACCGATCACGGCCGCCCCTATTTCGGGCCGTCACCGCAGGGCGGCGGTCCTGTAATTCGCCCTGTCGAGGCGTTCGGCCGTCGGGGCGACACCGCTGCCCGCCGACTCGGAACGGCGGCCGGCCGCAGTCGGCTCTGCACGGGTTGGCAGGCCGGTGACGGGCGCAGTGCTGCTCTAACGAGCATGTCGCCCGACCGACCGGCCGACTGGCTACCGAGACGAGCAGGACAGACGGCAGGGTACAGCGCGGCAGGACCACTTCACACCGCTCGCAAGACATTATGTAAATGCGGCCGGGAGCAGTGAAGACGCACACCGACCGACCTGCCTGCCGGCAGGCAGATTGGCAGCCGAGCGCGTTCGGCGTCGAGCGATGACCCCCGGAATGGGACGCCCAAACTGGCGGCGCGGCACCCGCGATCTTCCGCGTTCGCCCTCGGTCGCCGCATATCTGGACGACTGTAAAGCAATTTAGCGGAGATCTCTCGGCTGTTATGGCGAGCGGGCCGGCTATGCGCCGTCCCCGACCGACCTTGCCGGCGATACCCATCGCCAGCATCGCCGCGGGTCACAGGCGCGTCCGAGCGGCCCGCTGCCGTACGCTACACACGCACTCAGCTGCGGCACGTCATCGGCGGAATAGTTCGAGCGGACGATCACACCGGAATAATGAGCGCATTGCGACACGCCATGCGCACTGGAAACCATTGTAAAAAGTAAGCCAGGTGTCTGGTGAGTTCAACTGTCTCACCTCATTACCATCGACGTCAGTGGACTCTACCACAATCTGAATAAAATGACTACGTGTACAAGGACGTTTCACGTAGGTACACGTCACCTAGATAGAAGGAAAACATGTGACAAAAGTCAAATTCATAGCTTTTCGACTCTGAGAGACGAACACGTAATGAACAATTACGAGATGGGGTCCATACAAATTTCCCCCATTGCAAACTTTTCGTGATTTTCGAAGATAACTTACCAGTTTTCTTACTCTATCGATCTAACTAGATAGTCGCCAAAGTAAGCCAATCGAATATGATTATCTCACGAGCTATTATGAAATGATTAATAACTATATTTGCAAACGTTAGTCTATTTTTTTGCAGAAAATTGCATACATCAATATTTTTTAATTAATCCGCCATAAGTTACATCTTATGTTGAGTGGAGTTGATAACTGATAAAACTAGTCCGTAAACATATTGCGGAGAACAAAAACACCAATGCAATATGACTCATCCATTCCACCGTGCACAACTAGCCCGGTCCTGTCTCCGGCACTTTCCAAAGCAGCGTGACACCAGAGATCTGCACGTCGCCGGGGGGGGGGGGGGGGGGGTGAAGGCGACAGGTACACCGGGGGCCGGCAGAGGGTTGCAGGGCAGCGTCAGGTGTCGCGTGTCCCGTCGGACTCGGTGGCGACGCGACACAAAGCCCTGTGTCAGGTGGCCGCACCCCCGCACCCGATCGGCGCCGCAGGATGTGACGCCCGTTTAGCCAGCACTTCTGCCGTCTGGGCGGCGGAAGCCGGCCGGGTCCGCCCCCGCCCGAGGGTCCGTGGCGGCAAACTGAGCCGCTTCTGCAGCCCCCGCTCGGTCCCCCTCCCCGGAGGTCGAGGCACCGGAAGCGGCCGGGCTCGACTCGTGCCATTCAGGAGACTCGCCGCTCCGACCTCCCGAGATCCGATGACGACCCGATCCGACCCGGTGGCGGCTCCGATCGCACGGTAAAAGGAATTCGAGCCGGCGCTGTGGCTACGGGGAAACCAGCTTGATCTTCGATAAATGCACAGCGCTGTGTGATGACTGTGAGTGTAGCACGTGCAGCAATAAAACATGAGGGACGTTCCCAGGAGACAAGCAGCGCAGTGAACGCACGTCTATTGTGCAGTGTGTGTACTCAATACAGCCCTGCCCCATCTCGGCCGGTAAGTAGACCAGATATGAGCCGGGGGGGGGGGGGGGAGACAGGGGACAGAGAGCAGCCGGTCGCCCGTGACGTCACAGGAAGGGTGTCAGGTGCAGCCGGCGCCGCCCAGCCGCCGGGGCAGGCAAACATAAAACATTGCAAGCAGCAGCGTCCAAGGCGACCGCCTGTGGTGTCAGGCGTCCCACGCCACGGTCACAGAATGGCCAGTGGCCACTGAAGCAGTCAGGCTTGGAAGAGCAGACCGAAACAGGCGGGAAGTCGAGTAGCACGCACCATGCTGACGAAGGATGATGACTGACAGACCCCAGCGAGCTGCCGGCTGACTGATGATACATTCTGTCCGCGGTCGATAATTTGACATTTTCGGGACGAAGCAGTTATGCGGGGAAGGCGGCACACGCAACCCACACGCATGACAGGAGCCGAGGCGGCCGCGCTGGGCATTTGAGGAATGTTTGCCTGGCCTGATAGAGATGGGCTCTGCTGCTGCTGCCCCCGCTGTCACAATCCAATACAGACCTATGCCGCCGAGGAGTTTTTTTTACAACAGCTGAAGGGTATACCTGTCGCAAGAGCTATCTAATCGAAAACCTTGTTATAAAAAGGCAAAACGTACAGGAAACTGAAGATAAGGAATACCATACATTAACATCATGACAGGCGTTTTTTTATCACTTTTGCGTAAGCCGATCTATGTTGATATATTGCTATTATCGTATAACCACCGCCCTGATTTTTTGCATAAAGCCCGATCAGTATCCCAGTGCCGATCCGAATTTGATCGTAACGCAGCTCATGTCAGATCGGCGCTGCGGCCCGGTCTCTTTACCCAAACTCTGAATCTTGTTCACAAATGCCTCGGCTCACAGCTGTCCCGTCACTCCACCATCTTCACCACGGCCTCCCACCCTCCCTGCACTGAGCCGAACCTCTTCCGACCAGCACTCACCTGTCTGTCGGCGAACTCGCGGTCCATGATCTCTCGTCCCATGGCGGCCGCCATCAGGGACGGCACGTCCAGTGCCGACATGCCGCCGTGACCCAGCACCGTGCGCAGGATCGGGTTGCTCTCGCACCAGACCTCCTGCGGCTTCCGCTTCTTCTTCTGCATCTCCGCCGCTGCCGCCGCCGCTGCTGCTGCTGCTGCTGCCGCCGCCGCCGGGTGGAGCGGATGCGGCGGCGGCGGCGGCTGCTGCGGCGCCAGAGCCTGGGGCGGCTCAGCGGGCGGCGGCGGCAGCTGCTTGGGCTGCGGCAGCTCCGGTGTGTGACGGTTCGAGTCCGGATACGGCTGGCGAGGCTCGATCGTTGCCCGTTCGCATCCTCCTCCGCCGCCGCCGGGGGTCGTCTTCTCCGCCTCCCAGCGGCCCATGTCCAGCAGACCCTTGATCTGCAGAGTTTCGGCCACCTTGATGAGCGAGGCCAGCTGCTCCTGGGCCACGTTCACCTCGCCGCGGTACATGTACTCGAGTAGGGCGCGCATCTCGTACAGTCGGATGTCTTTGAGCACGACGATCGGGTGGGCGGCCACGTGCTCGGCCAACAAGCTCTGCAGGAACGGCGAGCACGCGGCGAGCACCATCTTGTGGCACTTGATGGAGACGCCGTCGACGGCCAGTGTGACGTCGGTGAAGGCCTCCGAGTGGAGCAGCGTCTCGAACACGCTCAGCAGGTTGCTATGGTGGTTGTTCCACTTGAGGCAAAACTGCTGGCTGGCGTCCATGGTGGCAGAGCGTGGTCGACCAGCTGCCGATACAAGGGGGGGGGGGGGGGGGGTCAGGTCAACGCTAAGGCTCATGTTGACCGGGTTGGTTTGTCATGTTCCCCGGAATCAGTAACGATAACAATGATGGGTGAGGCAGGATCATTACGTATACAGTGCGCACTTTCTTTGCGAAGACCTACGTCCAAAAGATGGTACAAATTACATGATAGTCATTTTGATCCAAAAGATGCACACCCCACAATAAACACAAAAACTGGAGCATGAATCAGCGAGTTGGTGACTAGAATGAACAACCCCTCCTGGTCCCACGTATTCTGTGACACTACAAAAAAGGACACCAGACAGCGACTGATGGTATCGTGGTGCTCCAAACATTTGATCGATCAACCCGTTTCCCATAAATTTCACATAAATACGAACACGACCAGCCACAGAAAGTGTCAGCGACACACCGAAATATAAACACACATTTCATAGAGGTCGTTAACCCTTCTTGCTAGTCATTCCAATAGCCGAGTCGCCACGCTGGGTTTTGAAGTAGGGAGAGACATAGATCGGCATAAGAACTGGGCTAGATTCGCAGAATGGTTCAAGTACTATGAATCAGCCTCTTGTGGTGGTGGTTGTTTCACTTGAGGCAAGTTGCTATGGTGGTTATGCTAATGTATATTTGTATATACAACAATATACGTAGCTCTACGAGATTCATAGTACGTTGCGGATCGAGCATTCTACCTCTAGGTAGAATTCCACCTCTGGGTAGAATGCTCGACCCGCAACCCAGCGAACCAAAAGTGCTCGAGTTGGAGCCATTCCTGACTGAACGGCATCACACAACTCGCCCCAAAGTACGAACAATATTAGCTCGATTCCCAAAGCGAGCGGTTGCCGTCGGACTCTTTTAGGACAGCAAAACGATAGCGAAGCTGGGCATGGTGAGGGTAGCTTCTGCGCGGCCAAGTTGTCCAGCGCAGGCCACGTCATGGTTTGGTGGTGGGGTCATTTAGCTAAAAGGACGGAGCAAAATCGCTGCACATTTTGCTGAAATCGTTCTAAAGGGTCACGGAATCAAACACATAAATCAAGCTGCTCCCACAAGGATCTGGATGTTCAACAATATACGTCACTTCTAAAATAACCTCCTTGGTGAAAACTTTTAAGAGGCCTCCAGCGATAGTCGTACAGAATTGAAGTGATATACATAAATGATGGTTCATGACGATTTGAGTTCAGGACATCCGACATCCTGGTATCGCCTTTAGTTCATTCCTAAAGCATTTCATATTGCGTCGCAAAGGCGGGTTATTTGAGCATCTAAGACATTTCAAAACCGAGGAGTGCAACAACGATTTCCAAAGCTTTCAGAACAAATGACTTTAAATCATTTATATTAAATCTGTTCATGTCTCGGTATCTGTAGTTCGCCCCGAGTCTAGAGAAAACGACCCAGGTCGCCTGCCGTAATGTCCACGGCCCGCGCACATGTCATATTTCAATATTCCACCAAAGTCCCGCGTATCGCATTCGCCAGTATTTCGACAACACCCAGTCTATGTCCTATACATCACAGCGCTCTGACAAGTGTGCTGAACAAACCATCATCCGCGCCCATTGCCTGACGTCATCAGAAAACTTCTGAAGCCTCGCCGTCCGCCGTCGGCGCGGTGGCGCAAGAGAGCGGTGGGCTCATCCCGGCGACATCAGCATTCGCTGCACATACACGGCGACACACGCGGCCAGATCGCCCCTGTTCTAATTGACTGATCGGATTTTTTACTGCTCTACCGAGAAGCGGCCGCCGCGGATCACGGATGCCGCGACTGCCGCGGTGGGTCGGCCGGAATGTGACCACAGCGTCGCTCTCGGTCCTCTCAGTGAGGACTGAGGAGGCTCGTTAAAGAGCACGCGGCGTCCTCTCCGCGGAGATTAGACGCAGTGGGCTAGCAGACGCGATCCAAGTCGCTGCCGCGACTCACGCGATGACGCCACTGCTTTCTCGAGGGCAGGCCGGCTGCGGCGCCGCGACGTGCTGCACTACATGTCGCCAGAATGGCGCCTGGCGCTGCCTGCACACGGAAAAGTGGCGCCTGGCGCTGCCTGCACACGGCAAAGTGGCGCCCGGCGCTGCCTGCACACGGCAAAGTGGCGCCCGGCGGTGGCAGTGGCGGCACGTCAAAGCAGCATCTGCCCCTGTAGCTGCCAGCTGATCCCACTGAGGCGGAGACTGGAGAGGCACACTCGGGTCCGTCAATGTTTGGAGCGAAGCATGGCAAGTGTATGCTACCGATCCTCACAATCAATAACGAGTCTGCTTGTGTTTTTCACCCATGAGAACATTCACGAGCGTCTCCTCCACTCTCAATCCGAATCAATTATCTCCCAGGTACCGCTAGGCGCTAACATCTCTCCTCTCGAGGTCCTCTCGGGGGTTATCCTTCATCGGGATTCAGAAATACGTCCTGAGAAGACGTCGTGTAACGTCTCCCGCTGATGGCTGTATTGGTCGTTGAGCTGTCGCGAATGTTCATCAGGAGGGGGGGGGGGGGGGGGGGGGGTAAATCATGCCTGTCCTCCTCCTATTCCCCACCTCCGGTCAGTGAGTCAAATCATGGCTGACAGCAGACTATCGTGAGCCGAATGCAATGCTCCTGGGCTTTACAAATATAGAACCTGAGGTTTTTGATGATGTCACGCGCCATGGGCCCATGGTAATACACATGCCGATCCCACGCCTTTATCGCGAAAATCCAGTTATTTTCGCGATCAAATGTTTGGGATAAAATGTTATGGCGAAAATGTTGACATTTAAATGACCTTTCAATTGTATTTTTAGCAAGCATTGCATCATACCTAATATTAGCTGATAGCCGCTGACACCAAAGCATTTGTGTGAAGGCGCAGCTCATGCGCTTTCAACCCGTCTAGGTGATAATAATTGGACAAGGTCTGGTTCCTTGCACCATAGAAATGAAAGGACCGGTTTACCCGACTTGGTACCGGGTGGTCTCCAAGGCAGTTACAATTACAGTTGGAAAATTTGTTGTGTACGCTTCCCCTTCGGGCTCCTTCATCTACCAGACTATGAACCACAGAACCCTGCCTATTTACACACGCGTGCATCTCTCGAAACGGCGCGACACCTTGGCAAGGTCGCGACTTTCGGCACATCTGCCGGCCCGGTCATGTGCTTTGTGCTATGGACCGGAGCACAAAGAGGTCCCGATAAGTAGTTCCCTTCCAGCTGTCCCGCCGCCGATACATCAGCGGCGTCGCATCGGCGGCGGCGGCGGCGGCGGCGGCGGCGGCGGCGGCCCGGCACCGAGACTCGCCATCAGCTACTTACTGGCCGGAGGACGGGCCGAATATCTGCCGCCCAGCCGAGCGAGCGAGCCAGCGAGCCGGGGCTGCTCGGTCCCGCGAGATGACACGTCAGAGGAGGGCGGGGCAGGCCTCGAACCACGGGGCGCCTAACGTGCGGGACCGTCTCATCAGCGGTGTGGGATGCTATGAAGTTGAGGCATTTTGTTTGCAATCTCAGAATAAATAATGGTTACGTTTCCGAAAATGCAAACACCCTTCACTATGCGTACCACAGAACGTTTTGGCCTAGACGGTGCCCCATCGGGCAGTTTTGGCCGTATACGGTGTTTTCGTTCGGTCGTTCGCTATCCCCACACGTGCGTAACAGACACGTCGAGATCCGCGACCCTCCCCGAGATGCTCACCAGATGTGACCCCATTTGCGACGGATTGACGAAGCGCAAATGGAGCCCAGCCGGACACATGGGCCGTTATAGAAGACAAGCGCAGACGCAGTAAAGCAAAGCCACATTGAAAGCGTTGCTTTGAAGAAACATCAAATTCATCGGCAATGACGGATAAGTATCAACGCACATCCCATTAGCAAAGGCGTCTTCGATGTGAATAGACACCAAACTGGCAGCATGATTAAGATGGCATTTTCAAACACGCTGTCTCCTAACTTTGTACAGCCTTAGTGCTATATCACATTTGCTGCGCACACCATGCCATGTGTTAGGATTACGGATTAGATGCCGCATCAAAGCGCCCCTTTGCCTTCCCCAAAACGACATGCGTTTGTGACACGTCACATCTGCGTTCCTGCCGCGCCATACGTCCATGCGGCAGTAGCGAATCGGTAGTTTGCGATACTCGAAAGTGTGCCATGTCTTCGTTATTCGTTATACGCCGGTATAAACAGCTAGACCGGGTCTGGCGTAGCAGAGAAACAACTTCCAGCCGGCCAGCGCAGGCCAGCGCAGGCCGCTCCGATCTGGGCCGAGCGCCATCCGCACCGGGTGAGGGCTGCTGGCGTCTTTAGGGGCAGATGTAGTATTTCTTTAGTAATTTTCTTCAGATTTTCAAAGTAGATTTTCTTTAGGGGTCTTTATACAATGACAGGCCGCGGGTTTCAAAAGCTACCATAGGACACAAATTTCAAAAGTTTGGAACTGCCATAGGCAAGGCCCTATACCAGGTAAGGACACGAGCCATTTGACCTTGAACTCGGCGGACCGCCGGATGACGTCACTAGCGTGGCCCGGCTCCTTCGTCGGCGCCGCACTCAAGCACATGGCTGTAACTCGTAAACGAAACAAAATACAACCCTAGAGGCAAATTTTCGGAATCAGCGCATCGAGGAGGCCCTGTATGCAAAATTTGGGGCAAATAGAGACACCTCGGAATGTCACACTGTCAGTGCGATATCTGATGCTGCTAATTTGACGAACGTCAGCCATCGAAACCCGCACGCAACACGCCACCAACAGACTGTTCAATTTCAACTATTGCGCTATTGCTAGCTGAAATCTTGCAATTTGATTGGTGCAGCGCTCTTCCGCCATTGACGTCAAATAACGTGTTGTGAGCACCGACGAGGCGACCTATATGGCGCTCAAGCGGTGCCATCCCCCTGGCCATAGGGCTCAAGCCAACAATCATGTTGCGGCAGTGCCACCATTTGAAGTAGGTAAGGTAGATATATATATGAAACTCATATAGGCTACACGCAAGCTAAACACAGCTAGGTACTTACATTGCAGTATAGACAATGGCCATATCTTTAGGAACCTCTCGGAAAATGTTCATGCGTCAGTCAAGAAAGCTAAACATAAGCCCCCAGTGAACATTTACAACGCATCAAATTAGACATGCTCCAACTCATGGCCCTCTGGCCATACGTAAACACTAAAAACAGTTGACCAGATAGAGTAGCGCCGGGCGGAAATCTGCGCTCCATAATCGCGTGCCCCACGCCCGCTTAAACAAGCAGACGAGAAACAGATGCGCCAGGGACCAGTTCCCAGATCCAACGTGACTAGCTAGTCACTCAGCGGTGTCGAACAACTCTGGATGTGATGGCTGGTGAGGGATGGGTGGAATACCATGGGAAGCAGAGATGGATTACCACGGGAAGCACGGCAGAGGGATGGTGATTGGCGACGGGGCTATAGCTGGCAAAAGAGACAACGAGGAGCAGAGATAGATGAATTGGTCATCAGCCTTCACATGGCACCTGAGACTGGGAGCGAGTCAGTATGAGCGAGCGAATGAGCGAGAGAGCTTTTCGAACTGCAAGAGCCAGCGGGAGATAGAGGACTGGAGTGGAGACACGGCGAGCTAGAGATACAGCACGTGCCGCAGGGTCGGTGGCGATATGCGGTCGGTGGAGTCGCGGAATGCAGTGCGTGAGGCGCGAGGCCGGCGGCGGCGGTCGGTGCGAACCAGCCGGCCCGGTCACTGGTCAGTCGGCGGGGCGGTCTGCCCGGCCAGAATTCAGGTCAGCCCGGGGCGGAGGCGCTCCGCAGTCCGCACCTTCCAGAGCCGGACCAGGCCGATAGCGAACAGGACGGGTCCAGCTCTGGGTGGAGGCAGCGTGGCATGAGGACTGAGATAGACCGCTAACAGTACGATAACAGACGAGAGGAGGAAATGATGTCGCAGGCAGCAGTCGTCCCATTTCAAAGACAACGATGGAAATAACATCGCCTACTTCGTCTACTAACGTCTACTTCGATTTGGCGCAAGCTCAAATAGTTAACTAAAACTTTTCAAAAGTGAACGGCTTTTGAAGTACCCAATAACTACCAAAGATCTATCGGAAACTCATCATGTCAACGCTACCACGTGTGTATTATCTGCGCATTCAGCCCTGCAGACACTTACCAGTGTCGACGGATTATTAGTTTTATAGATGTACCCATGGAGATAGGTAGCACTGTATTTTGTTTTACATATTATATAATGTTAAACATACACACAGTCCACACCCAGCTTGATTGTATCATCTTAGTGATATCAGCGACCCGTTAAGCATAACCATTAACTCCCGGTTCAGGTTCATACATTGAAGTGCATGCATCACATACATAATACCAGTAAGGCGCCGTAGTTGGCGATGAACGAGCGAGCGCGAAATAAATGTATGATGAATTTCAACCCGATCGGGCAAGTAGTTCCTGAGATACAAAAAGGTGCGCACGTGCGCACGTGCAGAGGCACCCCACCCATGACTTGTGGGTAGGCGGCGGCGGAGGAGTCCCTAACCACACACCAAATTTAAACACAATCGGCTCAGCCGTTCCTGAGATATAGAATAGGGGTGTGCACGTGCGCACGTGCAGAGGCACCCCATCCCTGACTTGTGGGAAACTGGCGGTTGAGAGGTCCCTAACCACACACCAAATGTGAACAAAATCGGCTCAGCCATTCCTGAGATATAGAATAGGGGTGAGCACGTGCGCACGTGCAGAGACACTCCACCCCTGACTTGTAGAAAGGCAACGTCTGACAGGTCCCTAACCACACACCAAATTAGAACGCAATCGGTTCAGCCGTTCCAGAGATATAAAATAGTAGTGTGCACGTGCGCACGTGCAGAGGCCCTGACTTGTGGAAAATTGGCGACTGAGGGGTCCCTAACCACACACCAAATTCGCACACAATCGGCTCAGCCGTTGCAGAGTTTTTGCGAGAAAACACTTCTCAACACCCCTCACGCGGCACGCGTCACCCACATGAGTCGGCACCGGTCTCAAACAGGGTAGGTTGGATGGGGCTGCTCAGCGAGGAAGTCAGCTTGTCAATCGGACGTGTGGTTGCAGAGATATGAGCTTCTCAAAAGCGTCGCCACGGGTCGGGTCGGGTCGGGTCGGGTCGGGTCGGGTCGGGTCGGGTCGCTCATATTCAGATTTTTCCCATATACCACGGAAAGACGAGCGAGCGCTTCGCGCTCGCTCGTAATAAACATACCTCTACTGTCAGGCTATATGTCAGAGAGGCGTGGTGCATGTACTCTAGAAAGTGTTTCTGTTCCGTGAACACAGTGGTGTGCTCTGCATTCGTTAAAACGCCTCAGCAACTGTAAGTGACGACATAAAATGCGACGTGAGCGTGACTATATGCTGACAATCCACTTAAGCAGTCACTAAACGGCATAAGTTAGAGGAAATGTTTCTATGCAAACGTTCAGCCACGTTTATGGTTGCACCATTCAACCAAAACGCCACCATTTAGGCATCCACAGGCAAATTTCGCAAACCTAGCGAGATTGCACCGCCTATATTGCCGTTAACTCGCGCGAAGCAGGCCTTGTTAATGAGTGTCACGCCAACGGATTGTATTACCACATGCCTTCTGTGTCTAGCCATAGGGCCGAACACACACGTTCGCCCAGTGGCGGTGCCGAACCACACAATCCACCGGCCGGTCATGGGAACACGCCACCATCGGAACAATGATCGCCTTGTCGCTGCGTGCGTGTCGGCGCCGTTGTTTTACTGATCGAGAACAGCGGCGACCTCCGGTCGTCTGTGTGCGGCCGCGGACCTTGGGTCAATCGCCGCCATTGTGCTGCGCGGCAATGTCGCCGGAAGCACGGCTGCAATCAGATGCCGTAAATGCAGCCGAAATCGGTCTCTGTACACTGTGGCATAGCGACCAGAGCTGCTCGGGTCGGTCTGTCTCTGACGCTCTGCCCGACTGAGACCAGCGGCAGCAACACCGGCGACCCGGCGGCACATCCCGCTTATTAGTCGTACTCTCCGAGGTCCCAGTCGGGCACATTGCGTGCGCCGTGCCGCCGCCGCCGAATAAAACATACAGCGAGCCTGATACGAAGGGGACGCCGCGCTAACTTGGACAAACTGCACGGGTGGCGTTCTAGGATTGTTATCAACTTCGGATGTAAACTCAACTTAGCAATATGTCGCCAGCTAACGAAAGGGAGGTAGAGAATCAACTATGCGCGGCGAATCGACACGGAAAATGATGCCGCAGCGGCAGACACTATGACAGCGTATCAACTATGCAACGATAGCAGAAAGACACGATGTAGAACGCTGCCGCAGTTATATCCTCAGACCTCAGTCGTAAAGTTGGACAACCAGAGTGGATTTGCTCAGAGTAAAGAAGCAGAGCCAGCCAAAAAGGACTTTAAGCCTGACACAGTGGCAATAACTATTGGTCTCCTTCCCTTAGGTATTGTTACAAAGAAGTAAAGGAGCGATTGATTATACATGCATCGGCCACGCAGTCAGTCTCTCCAACCTACTCATACCTAAAGCACAGTAAAACATGACAAGATGCCATCGGCCGAGCATAAATAATATCGCTGTATTCGTCACGCAAGCACACTAGAACATCTTGTAGAATTAATTTTAAAATAATCATAGCGTAGTAAGTAATGAATAGTATAACCCAACTGCTTTAGCACGTTGTTGGTTTTTACTAAGATTAAAGCTGGACCGTCCTGGTAAACATGCAAGGAAATAGTCTCTTAGTCATTGTTTTAATAGACAGCACGAATTCGCTGTTCTATCGCCGTCTGAGGCGACAGCAGCTTTACAGGGCATCCGTGCCGGACTTATGTGAGTTGACGCCTCCGAGGTTTCAACTGGTAATTAGTAATTACAAATGTCCATGATGGAGGAAGCCACAGTGGAACATTTCAGACCTCGTTAAATGTACCCAAACCGCCGTGCCAGTGGCGGATCCAGAGGAGGGAGCATGACTCCCCCCCCCCCCCCCCTTTGGGCCTCGAAGGGGCCAATAGCCCGATGAGACACATAGCCAATCAAAGTGACTCGAAACGAATTCCACTCCGTTTTCAAATAACTCTCAAGTAAATTTGCCCACTCTGACCTCCAGAGGGCCCATTCTGGCTTGAAGAGGGCCAATTATGGTTTGTAGAGGCCCATTTTGGCATGTGAATTGTGAAAGGCATATTTTGAACTAAAAGGGTCCATTCTGACCTACATTTGTCTTCAAGGCCAAAAGGGCCCACCAAGGCCTGAGGGCCCACTTTGCTACGTGGCCCCCTCTTTGAACGAATCCTGGATCCGCCGCTGAACCGTGTCATGTGTAAATGCCATACAATGCATCGTGCATGCACAGAGTACATGTACACTGTACAGTGCTGCACAACGCTTACTTTTCACGTTATATGACCATTTTCTAGTTTCAGTTGGCATGGTCGCGGTCGTAACTGAGCAATGCTGGGGGCCCAGAAGTCACAATCAACATTTCCGTTCAGACGTTTAAATCATATAATTCATGCCGATATTTCTGGCGGGCACGGAATTTCAGCATCGCTGCAACTGCAAGCGTCTCCTAGTCGCACAGCACAGCGTCTATGAACTAAGGCAGGGGCGGCAGATTGCTGGGCGCAGGGTACCAAAAAAGCCCCAGTTGAAAATCCTGGGGGCGAAAGGGTCATTTTGCCCCCCCCCCCCCCCCAGATTGAGCAGGCTAAAATCTGGGGGCAAAATTACCCTTTTTGCCACCCATGATTTTCGGCGGGCATTTTGGGTACCCTGCCCCCCGCAATCCGCCGCCCCTGAACTAAGGGAACTATACAATTTAGCGTGATGTGATTTCGGTAAGTTGATATTTAAGGTGGAATCAGCATCGCCTGTCATGATGGTGATCTGTCAAATGTAAACAAAATGATCAAATGTATTTGTATGGTGACGTATGAAGCTATATCACCTTAATATCGATATATAAATCACAGTGCAACGAATTTTTCTTCTTCAGATCACACGCTACACAAATTTTAATATAAATGCTTTGCTCAAAGGTACCTAGGTATGCGTGTTTTAGGCCACGCACTCATGAATTTCATGGTGATATTAGAAATGGCATTATGCGAAGTAACTGGAGTGTGCACAAAAGCAAACATGCGCGCCAGTGGCCCGGGCACGATTTCAAAGTGTGGGGGGGGGGGCAAAACCAATTTTGACTAGCCACTCCATTTGTCTTCGGCGGATTTCGACTTTCACTTCAACTGAGCCCTACGGGGTCTTTCATAATGAATGCTAATTTTAAAACACTTAAAAATGAAGAAAAAACATCATACTTGATAATTATATCACCATGATTGTAAAACAATAGGGTTTGGCGGTCAGTGTCCTGGCATTGGGAAATTTGGGTTGAAAACGACACCCTATGGATACTATTTTTCCACTCTTTTCCCAGGATTTCCTCTTAATTTTCCACTTCTTATTCTAAAATGTATTGGATAATTTGAACTATATAATACTGATATATGGATGTAATGATAGGACAAGACAGGGAAAGACAGGTCAAAATTGGCATAGGTAATATCTAATTCTGTTGGGCGAGTAATTGGGCCGAATACAATGTTTTTGGTTTAATTTTCCGCTCTTTATGATTATTTTTAGCCATAATTTTCCACTCCGCACCCAAGCTCCAAAGCAATCCTAGGACCCTGGTTTGCATTCATAACAATCTCGGACAGGTACCTACATTTATCAGCTTTCAACACTGGTGCCGTTTTTGCGGAAACAGATTTTGGCTCTTCTCTGAAAGATATGTCGCACCACACACCTGCTATGTTCCGGTTAGAACCATCGAGCGAAGCCCTCCACGGGCGTCCACGATTCACGGAGTGTTGCAGGAGGGTTGTGCGAAAATTCGGTGAACACCACCGACCAGAACCAATAGTCCAAGGGAAATAGGTCTGGACTGCGAGAGGGCCACGTTCGATCGGTCAGGCGGCTGATGTCCGTCAAATACCTAATTTTCTAGCTCTGAATCTTACAACTTGCCGATCAACTTCTTTGGAAACGCTTCTGTCATGACCGCTACGATTTGTGTTTGCAGGGGCGTCGCTACAATGAGTGGGGGTCAGCGACTCAGCCAGGTGTTTTGGGGGGGGGGGCAGCCTGGTGTTTGCCCCACACTCCATAGGACTGATATTAAAATCATGCTAATCTGGGGATGGGGGGGCAAAACGATCCTGGGGTGTTCGCCCCCCCCCCCCCCTCCCCGCCCCGGTGGGGACGCCCCTGGTTTTTCGCATCAGGTTTCTTATACAGAACTTCATTGACATGGGAAAATTAAGGTAAACATGAGTAGAAGTGTGATGTTTGCAGAATTTTTCAAAACAAACTCACTTTCGATGTACTATATGAAAAATAAGCTATTTTTACGGAACGTTAAGACCAGCCACGCCAAAGTTGGGGAGGGGAGGGGCAAGCGCCCCCTCTGCCCTGCCCCCCCCCCCCCCCCTCCCGTTCCTGGGCCTATGATGCACGCAGACCTTTAGATGGATCTGAGGATATCATCCTCAGCATCTGAATTGCCGATCCATCGAGACACTTGATACCTATCCTGCGAAACTTCGTATCTCGATGTAACGCTCCGATGCTACATGATACCGGGATGAATGCAGAATGCTCCGATTGCAATTGCGGAATCATAAATTAAGGGTCGGAAAGTGGCAGAGGTGAACGAATCCAGAAAGACTTCGCATAAGTCGCATTCACCTGCCGGCCCTTCCCCGTGAAAAGTAGTATATATTCTCGATGGGACGTTCGGAAGCGTTTTTCGGAGATCGTTCGGAAGCCTTTTGTGCCATGACCTCGTCGGATCGAAGCAGTCCCCCAGAGACTCTCCCTCGTTTGAATCTCTACGTATAATCATAATATAATAACAATATAATAAATATAATCTGATCCGCAGTTGAATTCCATAACAATCACAATTAGTCACCGGACCATGTGACAGGGATCGCGCATCGATCAGCTGAAATAAAACGGTGAGGTGACCTCGGATCAAAAGTAATCGCCGCCTTACCTGATGAAGAGCGCACACTAGGTGCTGCCGGCACGCCTACTTCAGCAGTGTCTGTTGGAGAGGAGCACGCAGCCCGCGCCGCGTGGAACGCCCCCAACGACCGACAACAACCTGCGCGAGCACCACCTCCTCCGGCGGCGCACCACCCGGGTAATATAATTTTGTCCAACGATTGTAGTCATAGCAACGGCGACCAGCCCGCCATCTATTCCCGGTCAAGTCTACTAAAAGTTTAACTTATATCCACCCAGTCTTACCGTTTTTTCTAGGTACAAGGGAAAAGAGTTAAGTTTCCTTGAAAGTCAATATAAAATTATTGTTAGTTTTGTGTTTAAGTTGTATACAGCTTCACACTCACAAACACAAAATAAATGTATTAATTTTATGATTAAAAACCTCTTGGAATTGCGCCCGTAAACAAATATGGAGGCGCGCTGAGTTCGTCGCAAGCTCTATGTTCGCGTTTTGTGCGAGGCTGTCCCTATATAAAATTCGTATTTGGAATATTGAATTTCGATACCTAATTAAGGCGAGACAAGGCTAAAATCCTGGGGTTTTGTATTTTACAGATGCTTTTAGCGCCTGACTAAGGGAAGCTCCATTTTAAGTTATACAATAGTCGTGTGTCGTTCTCAAACTGAGGCGATAGGTAAGCAATATTGATATTTGAAATATCAATATAAAAGAAACCCTGTGGTTTTTGATGTCATACGAATTGAATTAGTAGGTGTATATTTATATGAATAAGTGTGATCTGAAATATAGATTAGCCCTGGTTCAAGAGATTTAATTATCAAAAATGCCTAGAATAAAATATTGACATGTGCAAAGGGAGGTACTGGTAGGGCAGACATCACACTTCCATACACAACACTAGGTAGTGTGACAAGCCTGAACAAGTGATGGGTGGTGCAGCCGGCTTGACATTGGGCCTGTTTGACGGCTTGACGTAGGCCTGTTCCTACTCGATCAGACTTAATGGCATAGGCCTGTTTCCTACTCGATCAGACCTAATGGTGTAGGCCTGTTTACTACTTGATCAGACTTAATGGTGTAGGCCTGTTTACTACTCAATCAGACTTAATGGTGGGGTTAGGTTAGTTTAGGTACCATAACCTAAACTAACCTAACCTAACCTAACCTTACCCAACCATTAAGTCTGATTTGTTGTTTGTTAGAAATTTTGCAGTTGTGCACAATGCCGCTGCTTTTCTGATGTTACCATATGCTACCATAAGTACCATACTGTGCATAACACAGTACACCGAGTGCATAACACGGCACACTGACAGGTACCCTAGTCAAAGATTACCAGACTGTTCATGCTATTGGTGATATAGTGCATTAATATTGTCTACATTACCAATAGCATGAAATGTCCTGTGTTAGGACATGTCTGGCATTATGGTTGTCCACCCTACCTACTTCAGTTTTTGCCTAATATTAACTTCAGAGAACATGCTGTCAGCCATAGAATGGATGAGCTTGGTCTATTCAAATTCATAAGGGACTGTACTGTTATTAGCAATGCACTGATAGTGGCCCAGAGCCCAGACTGCAAAGTTTGGCACAATAGTTGACAAGGCACACCAGCCCACAGAAAACATATGCACCAACCCACACCATGCAGGTCAGAAATCTGCACCAGTCTGCACCTGAGTAACCAGCACCTCCCACTTCAAACCTCAAGAAGATATGTCTAAGAGTAAGAATACTCGCTCATACTATACATGCAGGATGCATAAACTTGAACACAAAACATGTCTCCCATAAACTTTATATAAAATATTAAAGGGACACTGCCTCTATCGAATGATATCACAAAAACTGGCTTAACACGCGCCCTGGAGAGGGGGGGCGAAATCCGCCCACCCCTCCGGTTTTTCGAGGATAGCGCAAAAACGGCGGCGCGCAGCGCCGCCGTTTTTTGTATACCTGTTTAGAAATGAACTTCCCGCATTATGTAAATTTTTTGGCCTCAGGTCATCTCAGGTCAAGTCACCAGAGCAGGTCACGTGATGACCTCAACTCCAAAACGTTTGCAGTAGTACCACAGCCACAGTTTTACGCCGATCGGTTTCAATCTTGTAGGACTTCATAAGGTCATAGATACCAACGATTTGTGTATCTCGGATTTTTAATATCGGTGACCTAAGGTCAGGTCAATTTTGTGACCGCCAGCACGGTTTTATCAATAACTATCGACATAATGAAGATAGAGAAGATAAAACGGTACCAATATGTTTGTCTCGTCGAGACACGTCTCCCAATATGCAACATGACCAACTTGGGTCACCACTTGACCTTGACCTGAGGTCAAATTTCTCAGTTGACCTAACAAGGTCACCATGGATATGATTCGAAGCGCCTTGACAAGACACACGCGATGGCGTAAACATTATTGCTTTATCTTTATTAGGTAAAAGGTTATTTGGGGAAAACAGTTTTGAAAACAAAATCACCTTTTTGACATTCGATGACCTCTGGAGCCTAAACTATTGACCTGAGCTCAAATCTGAGGACACCTATGTCGATTGCATTTTTCAATGACTTTCGATTGATTTTTTCCGTTTGCTGCTAACTATCATAGTTCCCGAGATATTTGGGAGTGTTCGAACCGAAGTCTTGAAAACTTGAAAATCTGACCCTTGATGACCTCTGGTGACCTCAATATTGACCTGAAGAAAAAAAATAACGAAATACTTTCGAAAGAGCTTGTCTCGAGCTATCTAACGTCGTTTCCCGCTTGTCGCTACGTTGCGTGGTTTTCGAGATCATAGGGGGGGGGCGAAATCCGCCCCCCCCCCCCCCCCCCCCCCCTCCAGGGCGTGTAATTATCAGAGGCCCTCCAGGGCGCGTGTTAAACAAGTGCTAAGGACTACTTATGATTTTGCAGTACCTATGCAAAGGGGAATTTTTAGAATTGTACTGAATGTAACAGGATGTATGTGCTGTATCAAGGAGTGATTGATGTTTTTGCCTCTCATTCAGCATTTTGGCCCAGTTTTGCAAAGCAGGTATTATGGATTGTTTCACTTGGACCACCTTGTGATGACCTGCTAGAACATGTTGTGTTTTAAACTGTTGGATTAACCAAACATGCATATTCCAAATAAGTCATTGATGTTGACTTAAGTACCTACTGCTTTAACTTCTGAATCCCTTGAGTCTCAACCTCCTTGTAAGAAAAAATGTAGAAGTGCTGCTACCTATTTGTTTTCACCTGTGTCCCATTCTGTTTGATTTCACCCTAGGAAATTACTGTTTCTTGACAAACTCTTCTATTGTTACAGGGGTGTCACTACCGGGGAGGCTGGGTCTGCCAGGATTGCTCTGCCCCTCCCCCTCCCTCCAGATTAGCAGGATTTAAACATTAGCCCTATGGGAGTCAGGTGCTTAAAGGGAGTGTGCCTACTGTTTTGGAATGTCAAATATATTTTGCATACAGTAAGTAGCTGTTGGTTTGATTGTTGGCTATGATGAAATTCACATCTGGAGCCCCTTTAGTTGAATTTTCACTTCTATTGTTTTTGCTTCTTTTTTTGTTGATATCTATAAACCACCGCCACTATAGTGATGTTATGTAAAACGGCGCACATAAGACAATAAAATTATGGTCACATGTAAGATAGAGAGACAAGTTTTGCACAGCATGTTATTGCCACTGTGAACTTTATTATGTGCAAGTTTCGTAGCTCTAAATTGAAATCTTCGTCGAAAAATGGCCATTTGCCATCATCGAAAAGCATGATGGCCGTCCAGGTTCTGTTCGGCTACTGCTATCAGCGCGCACGAGCTGTTTTGTCGAATTGCTATTGGCCGGCGCTAACAATATGCTAGCAGTTGAATCGATAGTTGCAGTGTTTCTAGTAGCGGAAGCCCTCTGGAGTCTACCCGATAATTGTGTGATTCCATCATTTTCCTGGAGTCTTTGGAATATCTCAGCAACTGGGGTGAATCTGGAGAAATGAAGTAATGGCTCAATTCCGAAAATTATGTTCTGCAGACCAGTCAACTCCAAATAAGCGATGTCAGTGGGCACACTCCCTTTAACACCTCCCCCCCCCCCCCCCCCCCCCCCCACCACCACCACCTGGCTGTCCCAGGTCCTCCCACTTGTAATTTTGTGGTGACACCCTTGTATTGTACCTAGTTTAAAGTTGAATGAAATCTGTAATACAGCAGATTGTGAGCATTTATTTTCATATATGTAGGATCCCGTTCTGGTACTCTTGTGTACTTACCTCACAGAGTTATAAGATTAAATCATCTGTTTTGAATTCTCACTGTGTTTAATTCAGCTACAACATTGCATATGCCTGGCAGCTCTCGTATGGTTGTTTAAATGCAGGCTGTTGTTCACTCGGGTGTGTATTTACCATGTTATTTTCAGCCTGTGCGGTCCCTGTGTCGCTCTCCTCCTCGCTCTGTCTCTCTCCTCACCCGGGTGGTATTGCGTTACCGCTCGCTCTGTCCCTCTCCTCCTCGCTCTGTCTCTCTCCTCTTTGCTCTGTCTCTCCTCCTCGCTCTGTCTCTCTCCTCTTTGCTCTGTCTCTCCTCCTCGCTCTGTCTCTCTCCTCACCCGGGTGGTATTGCGTTACCGCTCGCTCTGTCCCTCTCCTCGCTCTGTCTC
>JAXIVJ010007623.1:0-5000 GCA_036785665.1 Chirona hameri
AACCTAACCTAACCTAACCTAACCTAACCTAACCTAACCTAACCTAACCTAACCTAACCTAACCTAACCTAACCTAACCTAACCTAACCTAACCTAACCTAACCTAACCTAACCTAACCTAACCTAACCTAACCTAACCTAACCTAACCTAACCTAACCTAACCTAACCTAACCTAACCTAACCTAACCTAACCTAACCTAACCTAACCTAACCTAACCTAACCTAACCTAACCTAACCTAACCTAACCTAACCTAACCTAACCTAACCTAACCTAACCTAACCTAACCTAACCTAACCTAACCTAACCTAACCTAACCTAACCTAACCTAACACCTAACCTAACCTAACCTAACCTAACCTAACCTAACCTAACCTAACCTAACCTAACCTAACCTAACCTAACCTAACCTAACCTAACCTAACCTAACCTAACCTAACCTAACCTAACCTAACCTAACCTAACCTAACCTAACCTAACCTAACCTAACCTAACCTAACCTAACCTAACCTAACCTAACCTAACCTAACCTAACCTAACCTAACCTAACCTAACCTAACCTAACCTAACCTAACCTAACCTAACCTAACCTAACCTAACCTAACCTAACCTAACCTAACCTAACCTAACCTAACCTAACCTAACCTAACCTAACCTAACCTAACCTAACCTAACCTAACCTAACCTAACCTAACCTAACCTAACCTAACCTAACCTAACCTAACCTAACCTAACCTAACCTAACCTAACCTAACCTAACCTAACCTAACCTAACCTAACCTAACCTAACCTAACCTAACCTAACCTAACCTAACCTAACCTAACCTAACCTAACCTAACCTAACCTAACCTAACCTAACCTAACCTAACCTAACCTAACCTAACCTAACCTAACCTAACCTAACCTAACCTAACCTAACCTAACCTAACCTAACCTAACCTAACCTAACCTAACCTAACCTAACCTAACCTAACCTAACCTAACCTAACCTAACCTAACCTAACCTAACCTAACCTAACCTAACCTAACCTAACCTAACCTAACCTAACCTAACCTAACCTAACCTAACCTAACCTAACCTAACCTAACCTAACCTAACCTAACCTAACCTAACCTAACCTAACCTAACCTAACCTAACCTAACCTAACCTAACCTAACCTAACCTAACCTAACCTAACCTAACCTAACCTAACCTAACCTAACCTAACCTAACCTAACCTAACCTAACCTAACCTAACCTAACCTAACCTAACCTAACCTAACCTAACCTAACCTAACCTAACCTAACCTAACCTAACCTAACCTAACCTAACCTAACCTAACCTAACCTAACCTAACCTAACCTAACCTAACCTAACCTAACCTAACCTAACCTAACCTAACCTAACCTAACCTAACCTAACCTAACCTAACCTAACCTAACCTAACCTAACCTAACCTAACCTAACCTAACCTAACCTAACCTAACCTAACCTAACCTAACCTAACCTAACCTAACCTAACCTAACCTAACCTAACCTAACCTAACCTAACCTAACCTAACCTAACCTAACCTAACCTAACCTAACCTAACCTAACCTAACCTAACCTAACCTAACCTAACCTAACCTAACCTAACCTAACCTAACCTAACCTAACCTAACCTAACCTAACCTAACCTAACCTAACCTAACCTAACCTAACCTAACCTAACCTAACCTAACCTAACCTAACCTAACCTAACCTAACCTAACCTAACCTAACCTAACCTAACCTAACCTAACCTAACCTAACCTAACCTAACCTAACCTAACCTAACCTAACCTAACCTAACCTAACCTAACCTAACCTAACCTAACCTAACCTAACCTAACCTAACCTAACCTAACCTAACCTAACCTAACCTAACCTAACCTAACCTAACCTAACCTAACCTAACCTAACCTAACCTAACCTAACCTAACCTAACCTAACCTAACCTAACCTAACCTAACCTAACCTAACCTAACCTAACCTAACCTAACCTAACCTAACCTAACCTAACCTAACCTAACCTAACCTAACCTAACCTAACCTAACCTAACCTAACCTAACCTAACCTAACCTAACCTAACCTAACCTAACCTAACCTAACCTAACCTAACCTAACCTAACCTAACCTAACCTAACCTAACCTAACCTAACCTAACCTAACCTAACCTAACCTAACCTAACCTAACCTAACCTAACCTAACCTAACCTAACCTAACCTAACCTAACCTAACCTAACCTAACCTAACCTAACCTAACCTAACCTAACCTAACCTAACCTAACCTAACCTAACCTAACCTAACCTAACCTAACCTAACCTAACCTAACCTAACCTAACCTAACCTAACCTAACCTAACCTAACCTAACCTAACCTAACCTAACCTAACCTAACCTAACCTAACCTAACCTAACCTAACCTAACCTAACCTAACCTAACCTAACCTAACCTAACCTAACCTAACCTAACCTAACCTAACCTAACCTAACCTAACCTAACCTAACCTAACCTAACCTAACCTAACCTAACCTAACCTAACCTAACCTAACCTAACCTAACCTAACCTAACCTAACCTAACCTAACCTAACCTAACCTAACCTAACCTAACCTAACCTAACCTAACCTAACCTAACCTAACCTAACCTAACCTAACCTAACCTAACCTAACCTAACCTAACCTAACCTAACCTAACCTAACCTAACCTAACCTAACCTAACCTAACCTAACCTAACCTAACCTAACCTAACCTAACCTAACCTAACCTAACCTAACCTAACCTAACCTAACCTAACCTAACCTAACCTAACCTAACCTAACCTAACCTAACCTAACCTAACCTAACCTAACCTAACCTAACCTAACCTAACCTAACCTAACCTAACCTAACCTAACCTAACCTAACCTAACCTAACCTAACCTAACCTAACCTAACCTAACCTAACCTAACCTAACCTAACCTAACCTAACCTAACCTAACCTAACCTAACCTAACCTAACCTAACCTAACCTAACCTAACCTAACCTAACCTAACCTAACCTAACCTAACCTAACCTAACCTAACCTAACCTAACCTAACCTAACCTAACCTAACCTAACCTAACCTAACCTAACCTAACCTAACCTAACCTAACCTAACCTAACCTAACCTAACCTAACCTAACCTAACCTAACCTAACCTAACCTAACCTAACCTAACCTAACCTAACCTAACCTAACCTAACCTAACCTAACCTAACCTAACCTAACCTAACCTAACCTAACCTAACCTAACCTAACCTAACCTAACCTAACCTAACCTAACCTAACCTAACCTAACCTAACCTAACCTAACCTAACCTAACCTAACCTAACCTAACCTAACCTAACCTAACCTAACCTAACCTAACCTAACCTAACCTAACCTAACCTAACCTAACCTAACCTAACCTAACCTAACCTAACCTAACCTAACCTAACCTAACCTAACCTAACCTAACCTAACCTAACCTAACCTAACCTAACCTAACCTAACCTAACCTAACCTAACCTAACCTAACCTAACCTAACCTAACCTAACCTAACCTAACCTAACCTAACCTAACCTAACCTAACCTAACCTAACCTAACCTAACCTAACCTAACCTAACCTAACCTAACCTAACCTAACCTAACCTAACCTAACCTAACCTAACCTAACCTAACCTAACCTAACCTAACCTAACCTAACCTAACCTAACCTAACCTAACCTAACCTAACCTAACCTAACCTAACCTAACCTAACCTAACCTAACCTAACCTAACCTAACCTAACCTAACCTAACCTAACCTAACCTAACCTAACCTAACCTAACCTAACCTAACCTAACCTAACCTAACCTAACCTAACCTAACCTAACCTAACCTAACCTAACCTAACCTAACCTAACCTAACCTAACCTAACCTAACCTAACCTAACCTAACCTAACCTAACCTAACCTAACCTAACCTAACCTAACCTAACCTAACCTAACCTAACCTAACCTAACCTAACCTAACCTAACCTAACCTAACCTAACCTAACCTAACCTAACCTAACCTAACCTAACCTAACCTAACCTAACCTAACCTAACCTAACCTAACCTAACCTAACCTAACCTAACCTAACCTAACCTAACCTAACCTAACCTAACCTAACCTAACCTAACCTAACCTAACCTAACCTAACCTAACCTAACCTAACCTAACCTAACCTAACCTAACCTAACCTAACCTAACCTAACCTAACCTAACCTAACCTAACCTAACCTAACCTAACCTAACCTAACCTAACCTAACCTAACCTAACCTAACCTAACCTAACCTAACCTAACCTAACCTAACCTAACCTAACCTAACCTAACCTAACCTAACCTAACCTAACCTAACCTAACCTAACCTAACCTAACCTAACCTAACCTAACCTAACCTAACCTAACCTAACCTAACCTAACCTAACCTAACCTAACCTAACCTAACCTAACCTAACCTAACCTAACCTAACCTAACCTAACCTAACCTAACCTAACCTAACCTAACCTAACCTAACCTAACCTAACCTAACCTAACCTAACCTAACCTAACCTAACCTAACCTAACCTAACCTAACCTAACCTAACCTAACCTAACCTAACCTAACCTAACCTAACCTAACCTAACCTAACCTAACCTAACCTAACCTAACCTAACCTAACCTAACCTAACCTAACCTAACCTAACCTAACCTAACCTAACCTAACCTAACCTAACCTAACCTAACCTAACCTAACCTAACCTAACCTAACCTAACCTAACCTAACCTAACCTAACCTAACCTAACCTAACCTAACCTAACCTAACCTAACCTAACCTAACCTAACCTAACCTAACCTAACCTAACCTAACCTAACCTAACCTAACCTAACCTAACCTAACCTAACCTAACCTAACCTAACCTAACCTAACCTAACCTAACCTAACCTAACCTAACCTAACCTAACCTAACCTAAC
>JAXIVJ010007623.1:22500-25000 GCA_036785665.1 Chirona hameri
CCTAACCTAACCTAACCTAACCTAACCTAACCTAACCTAACCTAACCTAACCTAACCTAACCTAACCTAACCTAACCTAACCTAACCTAACCTAACCTAACCTAACCTAACCTAACCTAACCTAACCTAACCTAACCTAACCTAACCTAACCTAACCTAACCTAACCTAACCTAACCTAACCTAACCTAACCTAACCTAACCTAACCTAACCTAACCTAACCTAACCTAACCTAACCTAACCTAACCTAACCTAACCTAACCTAACCTAACCTAACCTAACCTAACCTAACCTAACCTAACCTAACCTAACCTAACCTAACCTAACCTAACCTAACCTAACCTAACCTAACCTAACCTAACCTAACCTAACCTAACCTAACCTAACCTAACCTAACCTAACCTAACCTAACCTAACCTAACCTAACCTAACCTAACCTAACCTAACCTAACCTAACCTAACCTAACCTAACCTAACCTAACCTAACCTAACCTAACCTAACCTAACCTAACCTAACCTAACCTAACCTAACCTAACCTAACCTAACCTAACCTAACCTAACCTAACCTAACCTAACCTAACCTAACCTAACCTAACCTAACCTAACCTAACCTAACCTAACCTAACCTAACCTAACCTAACCTAACCTAACCTAACCTAACCTAACCTAACCTAACCTAACCTAACCTAACCTAACCTAACCTAACCTAACCTAACCTAACCTAACCTAACCTAACCTAACCTAACCTAACCTAACCTAACCTAACCTAACCTAACCTAACCTAACCTAACCTAACCTAACCTAACCTAACCTAACCTAACCTAACCTAACCTAACCTAACCTAACCTAACCTAACCTAACCTAACCTAACCTAACCTAACCTAACCTAACCTAACCTAACCTAACCTAACCTAACCTAACCTAACCTAACCTAACCTAACCTAACCTAACCTAACCTAACCTAACCTAACCTAACCTAACCTAACCTAACCTAACCTAACCTAACCTAACCTAACCTAACCTAACCTAACCTAACCTAACCTAACCTAACCTAACCTAACCTAACCTAACCTAACCTAACCTAACCTAACCTAACCTAACCTAACCTAACCTAACCTAACCTAACCTAACCTAACCTAACCTAACCTAACCTAACCTAACCTAACCTAACCTAACCTAACCTAACCTAACCTAACCTAACCTAACCTAACCTAACCTAACCTAACCTAACCTAACCTAACCTAACCTAACCTAACCTAACCTAACCTAACCTAACCTAACCTAACCTAACCTAACCTAACCTAACCTAACCTAACCTAACCTAACCTAACCTAACCTAACCTAACCTAACCTAACCTAACCTAACCTAACCTAACCTAACCTAACCTAACCTAACCTAACCTAACCTAACCTAACCTAACCTAACCTAACCTAACCTAACCTAACCTAACCTAACCTAACCTAACCTAACCTAACCTAACCTAACCTAACCTAACCTAACCTAACCTAACCTAACCTAACCTAACCTAACCTAACCTAACCTAACCTAACCTAACCTAACCTAACCTAACCTAACCTAACCTAACCTAACCTAACCTAACCTAACCTAACCTAACCTAACCTAACCTAACCTAACCTAACCTAACCTAACCTAACCTAACCTAACCTAACCTAACCTAACCTAACCTAACCTAACCTAACCTAACCTAACCTAACCTAACCTAACCTAACCTAACCTAACCTAACCTAACCTAACCTAACCTAACCTAACCTAACCTAACCTAACCTAACCTAACCTAACCTAACCTAACCTAACCTAACCTAACCTAACCTAACCTAACCTAACCTAACCTAACCTAACCTAACCTAACCTAACCTAACCTAACCTAACCTAACCTAACCTAACCTAACCTAACCTAACCTAACCTAACCTAACCTAACCTAACCTAACCTAACCTAACCTAACCTAACCTAACCTAACCTAACCTAACCTAACCTAACCTAACCTAACCTAACCTAACCTAACCTAACCTAACCTAACCTAACCTAACCTAACCTAACCTAACCTAACCTAACCTAACCTAACCTAACCTAACCTAACCTAACCTAACCTAACCTAACCTAACCTAACCTAACCTAACCTAACCTAACCTAACCTAACCTAACCTAACCTAACCTAACCTAACCTAACCTAACCTAACCTAACCTAACCTAACCTAACCTAACCTAACCTAACCTAACCTAACCTAACCTAACCTAACCTAACCTAACCTAACCTAACCTAACCTAACCTAACCTAACCTAACCTAACCTAACCTAACCTAACCTAACCTAACCTAACCTAACCTAACCTAACCTAACCTAACCTAACCTAACCTAACCTAACCTAACCTAACCTAACCTAACCTAACCTAACCTAACCTAACCTAACCTAACCTAACCTAACCTAACCTAACCTAACCTAACCTAACCTAACCTAACCTAACCTAACCTAACCTAA
>JAXIVJ010007623.1:30000-42500 GCA_036785665.1 Chirona hameri
TTGTTATACTTTGCACACAAGTATCGTTCGCTGCATTTGCTGACGCATTGAATCAGGGCATGGACGCCAGCGTGCAGCAAAGTCACACGAGTGTGCGCCGTATTCCATCGGCACTTGAGACGACGCCATTTGATGTCTTCATAACGGCAGCACCACGTGTGTGCAATGTTACATATTGAAGACATGGCGAACGTCCACGGCTGCAGAGCACAAACCATTTGTGGTGCAGATTTATCAACCGACCCTCGAGAGCACTGAGCTTGCCGACCGAAATCGGAAGCCGCCATTTGCGTTCAACCTGTCGATGATCATTTGTGTCCTGCAATTCGCAAACTGTCTCGGGTTTTACCCCGGTCTTCATCGACCCACGAGCCGAGTGATCCGCTGCCATGGGAGCCCAATGTTTATTTAGTACGGCAGGACCGAGAGCGAAGGTCCTACGAGCATTCAAGAAATGTCAAATATATGGAATCCATATAATATAGACAATATATGTGTCAGTTTCCAACGTCTTTTACAACGTCGAGGACAGCGCGATCGTGTGCGTACAATATATAATATAGCAGTGACCATCGCGACCGACCCGAAAATACTTCCGCGCCGGGAATGTGCATCCGACGCGGAATGAGGAAAACAATCATGTCATGAACGTGTTAGTTCAATAGATTGAGAATGATCCTTCCGCAGGTTCACCTACGGAAACCTTGTTACGACTTTTACTTCCTCTAGACGACCAAGTTTGGGCGTCTTCCCGGCCGCACGGCCGAAGCCAGCAGCCAGTCTAGGCGACCTCACCAAATCATCCATCGGTAGTAGCGACGGGCGGTGTGTACAAAGGGCAGGGACTTAATCAACGCAGGCTAGTGACCTGCGCTTACTTGGAATTCCTCGTTCATGGGGGACAATTGCAACCCCCAATTCCCATCACGAAAAGGGTTCAAACGTTTGCCCAAGCTCCTCACGGAGAGGGGTGTTGAACGGCGCGCTGACCACTTCAGTGTAACACGCGTGCAGCCCAGAACATCTAAGGGCATCACAGACCTGTTATTGCTCCCTTTCCTTCGGCTGGGACGCCGATGATCCCTCTAAGAAGCGCGCCGCAGTCACAAGAGACTGACAGCGTCAAGTTTAATAGGCCAGAGTCTCGTTCGTTATCGGAATAAACCAGACAAATCACTCCACCAACTAAGAACGGCCATGCACCACCACCCACTGAATCAAGAGAGAGCTATCAGTCTGTCAATCCTTACGGTGTCCGGGCCTGGTGAGTTGTCCCGTGTTGAGTCAAATTAAGCCGCAAGCTCCACTCCTGGTGGTGCCCTTCCGTCAATTCCTTTAAGTTTCAGCTTTGCAACCATACTTCCCCCGGAGTCCAGACACTCTGGTTTCCCCGGGGAAGCTGCCCGCACAGTCCGTGTAGTGACCGTTGCGGATTGCTGGTCGACATCGTTTACGGTTAGAACTAGGGCGGTATCTGATCGCCTTCGAACCTCTAACTTTCGTTCTTGACTAATGAAAACATTCTCGGCAAATGCTTTCGCAGTAGTTCGTCGTGCGACGGTCACAGGATTTCACCCCTCGCGTCGCAATACGAATGCCTCCGTCAGTCCCTATTAATCATTTCCCTTCGACTCTCAAAACCAACCAAATCGAGCCAGGGACGTATTCTCCAATTCCATGAATATGTATACAGGCATTCAGAGCCTGCTTTGAGCACTCTAATTTGTTCAAGGTAACGTCGCCGGTCGCCAACAGGCCCCTCCGAAAAACGGCCCGTCGACGGATCCGGCACGATTGAATGCGGCCAGCCGATATTTGGGAGCCCAGCAGTGACACGCGAGCGCGCCGCCGCCAGGCATACCGGACCGGACACGCACTGATATCCAACTACGAGCTTTTTAACCGCAACAGCTTTAATATACGCTACTGGAGCTGGAATTACCGCGGCTGCTGGCACCAGGCTTGCCCTCCAGTCGATCCTCGTTAAAGGATTCACGTTGTACTCATTCCGTTTGAGAGATCTCGGTTAACGAGACCTCTGTAAGGTATTTATTGTCACTACCTCCCTGAACTGGGAGTGGGTAAGTTACGCGCCTGCTGCCTTCCTTAGATGTGGTAGCCATCTCTCAGGCTCCCTCTCCGGAACCGAACCCAGATTCCCCGTTACCCGTCAGAGCCACGGTCAGCCACTAGCAAACCGTCGAGAGCTGATAAGGCAGATATTTGAAAGGCGCGTCGTCGGTACAAGACCGTACGATCCACACAATGTTATTGTGATTCATCGGAGAACGATCGCCACGAGGGCGACCATCGGTTTTCAGCCAATAAAAGCGCCCCGGCCGACCCGAGAGCCGACACTGGGGCTCGGTTGCATGTATTAGCTCTAGAATTACCACAGTTATCCATGTATCACTGTCTCGGCCAGTAAATAATAACTGATTTAATGAGCCATTCGCGGTTTCACCTTAGTTTGGCTTGTACTGATACATGCATGGCTTAATCTTTAAGACAAGCATATCACTACTGGCAGGATCAACCAGGTATCCAACACTCAAAGTGTAAAAGATACAACGCCGAGCGCGCCGAAGCGCGCCGGCACCACATTTAGCCACAAATATCATATAGATATTACAGCTCGATCGTCAACAGGCGATCTCATTCGGCACAACCCGTGCGTCCGACGTGGTCAGACAGGGCCTTTTCATCGAGAGTCATGCGGTGAGCACCGCGCGTCTCAATTGCGAATCAACACAGCTGCGCCGGCTGACTTTGGTCGGCCGCACCCGGGCCGGGTCACCGCGGCGCAAGTGCGCTGTCGCAAAATTCACATTCAATTCATTCACGGACGGCATATTGTGGGAGCTCAACGCCATATCGCACTGGCCGTCCGCCACCAGTGTCCGGCTCGCCACCCCACATGGAGTGCGCGCGGCAGTGGAGTCGCCGTCGCAGCATAGGAAAAAAAATCAAACACTATTCGGTTCATTATTGGGGCATTTCATTTCACGCCTCTTTTCCATTCGGCACTTCCATTGGGTAAGTTTAGGCAGTATGCAGCCCTGGTGGTGCACAAGTGGACAAGTGGCCGTCTCACAACACCCGGTGCTCACAACACGAAGGCCCAGTCACCAGCGCCGGCCGGACGATGTGCTGCTGTACCGCAGTACTCGGGTGCATGACGGTGCAGTCTGGGCTTTTTTTTATCCGATCCGATCCGATCCGATCCGATACGATCCGATACGATCCCATCTGTGTGCTTATATTATACGCAAAGACGAATAGTTGAAATGACGACAAGCCAATATGACGAGCATCGCCAGTCTCGACCTCGTAACTGGGCCGACCAGTCAAAAGCGCCACTCGGGCGCCGCGGCCGACACGGTCGGCCAGCCGCGCCGAGCAAGTGACTGGTGTCGCCAGTCAAAAAGGACGGCCTGGCGATGCTGGGTATTTATTGCATTTTCGTCATATATTAGAGCTTAAATGTCCTGTTTTCGTGGAATATCACACACCGCCACTCATATGCGTACATTGGGAGTACTTATCGGCTATTCGAAAATAAAATTTTAAGCGAGGCACATGCGAGTCATCGCTACTCCCGCCGTGTTTACCCGCGCCTCAGAAATGGTGACATTCATGATCAAAGTGATGAATTTTCGGACAAGCAGTAAGTGTGTATCCCTGCGTGATATTATATATTAATATAATACAATATTAGCACTCGGCCGATGCTATTTCAGCTTTGCACCCATACTTCCTCCGGAGTCCATTTCCGAATGGCATACGTTGTACTCTCGGCCGCCCAACCAGGCCGACCAGTCAAAAACGCCACTCGGCCGATGGCCGGCGCCGCGGCCGACACGGTCGGCCAGCCGCGCCGAGCAAGTGACTGGTGTCGCCAGTCAAAAAGGACGGCCTGGCGATGCTGGGTATTTATTGCATTTCCGTCATAAATTGCAGCTTAAATGTCCAGTTCTCGTGGAATATCACACGCCGCCACTCATATGCGTACATTGGGAGCATTTATCGGCTATTCGAAAATAAAAACCGGCCGGACAGCGCATTACCATGGCATACGTTGTACGTTACATAGGCAACCTATTTCTCTACTCGGCCGATGGATGGTATTTCAGCTTTGCAACCCTACTTCCATTTATCAATTATCGTCTATTAAAACATCAAAACCGGCCGGACACTGCATTACCATGGCACACGTGTTAGATACATATTTCTATATATTTTTATTACACGATGTATATATTTCTCACATGACGATTTTAAGTGGGCCGATCCTGACAGCAGTGCAACGTCAGGCCAACCCGCGGCGGGGCGGGAGCAAGCTCCGGCGGCCCCGCCAGTGTTCAAAAATCAGTTTAATATTCTGGTCCCCATGTCGGGGACGTATCAGATATTAAGCTGATAAGAACAGATTTTTTATTCAAAAAAAGTACATTTTCATAACGATCTGGAAGCAAAACGGGTCAAAAGAAACATGGTAAAAAAGGAAGAAAGCAATCGGCCACGCAGGGCCGTATGGGGCCCACTGTCGTGGGCCAACCATAACACGCTACGCGCCTCCGCACCGACAGGCCAGAACGACACTAAAGAAAAAACACAAAACACAACCATCGATAACTAGGCACATACTCATACAAAGGTGTGTCGCAGCACAGCACACCGCGCAACGGCGCACACCGCGACGAGGACAACCTCCGGCCGTCCCAACGACCACGCAGGGTCGGACTCACCGCGGGTGGGGCGGGGCGGGCAGCTCCGCCACGGGCGCCGCGGCCGCGGCGGCCACGACGAACGGGGGCGGCCGGCGGCGACGGGCGGGCGGTCGGGGGAGGCGGCCCGGATCGGTCAGCGGGTCGCGCAGGGCCCCATCTTAGCAGGGAGGGGGCAGGGGCAACGCGGTCCCCCGGTCCCCGCCCGGGGGAGGGGGGGCTGAGGGCCCCGCAGGGCCCCCGGACGCAACAAGACTGCCAGGACCGTAAGGAGGGGCGACGGCACCAGGGGCCGCCAGCCCCACGTCGCCAGAGGGAAGTGAGGGGCAGCGACAGCAGGGCCGTCAGGTCACCTCCTCGGGGAGGTGGAGGAGGGGGAGGGGCACCCGGTCAGTCCCCGCTGGGCTCCCTCGTCCGCACCCCCCGTGGGAGGGCGGGGGGGGGGGGGGAGGGTAGGGAAGTCGCGGGCCGGCAGCTGGCGCTCACCACGGCCCCGGTCACCCGACACACGCCGCTTCTGCGCCCATGGCTCACGGAGCCTACACGTACTGCCGCTGGCCCGTGACGTGTTCCACATACACGTCACGAGACCAACGCAGCGTGTCGCTCACCATGAGCCGGCGCATCAGCTTGGCGTAGTTACGGGCGACACGGAGCCGGCGCAGCGTCGCCTCGTTTCCGTGCCACCACGTCCCCAGCGGGCCAACGACCAGGGCAACGACGCTGGCCTCTTTGCCCGCGGCCCGCAGCTCCGCTACCAGGGGCGCGTACTTGCGCCCCTTCGCGTCGCTGGCAGCGCGCAGGGCTTGGGGGCCATTCTCGAAAGCCACCGTGACGTCCGCGAGTATGACGGTGGCGCCTCCGTCACGGGTCAGCACCAGGTCGGGGCGCAGCGTAGACGCGCTCCCCGGCACCTGGCGATTCACCCGGACTTCGACGCCCACCCGCCGCACCGCAGCCGCCAGGCGGCTCAGGAGCGCGTCGTGTCGCCGCTGGTAGGCCACGCTGTGACGCTGCATGCAGTGGCACAGGACGTGCGGCAGCGTCTCACGCGCGTGCCCGCACCGCCGACAGCGCTCGTCCGCCGGCGCGGCGCCGTGGCGGGCTCCGTTAAGAGGCACCAGCCCCAGCCGCGCACGGTGGACAAACCGCCAGTCGGCGAAGCGGGTGAAGCTGCCACTATACATATAGTGGCTGCTCACGCGCTGGTCGGCGACAGCCCGCATCACTTTGCCCTGGTGGGGCTTGGCGTGCAGGCGGACGGCCACCGCACGGCGGACGGCCTCCCGCAGTTGGGCGGCCACCTTGTCGCGCGGCAGCTCGTCGTCGCCGACCATGAGACACAGGGCGCCATCCCGCGCCTGCCAGCGTACCGCGATCAGCTTGGCCAGCGCTTTGGTGGCGACCCGCACCCGGGAGAACCGGGTAGCGATGTCACCTCCATCGCGCATGGCTTCGCCGTTCAGGTAGCTGGCGACCTGCAGAGCGTCAGGGGGGGCACGTAGACGTCGGCGAACGCACTCCGTCAGCTGCGTCTCGGCGGTACCTCTCACCAGCATGTCCGAGGAGGTTAACAGCTGCCAGGTGGAAGCCACCAGCAGCACGTCCGCCTCCACGGCCAGCTCGGTGAGACCGACGCACCCCTGTGCCGTCCCCGCGTACAGGTAGTCGGCGCTGGCCCGCGAGGGGAGAGACAGGCTCCCCTTGACCCTCCAGCGGATCTCGGCGTCAAGACGCCGGAGTTCCGTCTTCGGGAGGAGACCCAGCCGAAGGCAGTGGGTCAGCCGTGGCATCACGCTGGAGCGCAAGGCGTCCAGCTTCTGCCACGGCGCCAACGCGCTGGCCAGCACCAACTTTGCTGCACGCCGGGTGTCCGCCAGTACGTCCAGCGGCGGGCATGAGAGTCGGGCGTGCCCCACCGGCCTCCCGAGGTACCGGTAGGATCCGCCCTCCTCCACGACCGGCAGCAGCTGACCGCACAGGCGGAGGGGGGGCAGAGGGGGGCCGATGGAGAGGATGCTCGACTTTCGCGGGTTAGGCGTCAGTCGGCACCATCCACAGGTCGCCTCGAGTGCCAGCAGAGCGGCGTCCAGGGATGGGGAGTCCCTACAGAGGATCGCGATGTCGTCAGCGAACGCGAGCGCCTCGACACCTTCGATGCTGTCCAGGGCACGGACCAACGGCTCCATGCCGAGGGTGAAGAGGATGCCGCTCAGGGGGCAACCCTGCCTCACACCTCGCACCACTGGTGCCGGGTCAGACGTGCCCTGCGCCGTGGTGAACACGGTCGTGGTGTCCTCATAGATCCCCTGAAGGATGAGCAGCACCTCGGGCTCAAGGCCCAGGTGCAGCAGCACCCCCCACAGGTAACTATGGGACAGGCTGCCGAATGCGTTCGTCAGGTCGACGAAGCAGACGTGCAGCTCGCCGCCGGCACGCCTCCGAGAGTCGGTCAGGGCGCTCTGGAGTCTGAAGTTGTGCTCCAGAACTCCGTCATAGCTGCGGAACCCCTTCTGTCCAGAGGACAGGAGGCTCTCCCCTTCCGACCAACGGGACAGCCGGTCGGCCCACAGGCCAGTGTATACTTTGGCGATCGTGCTGATGAGTGCGATCGGGCGCCAGCACGATGGATCGCTGATGTCGCCCCCCTTGTGAATCAGGACCGTGTTGCTCTGTCCCCATTCCGCGGGCACCCGCCTATGGCTCCTGCATACGTTATACACAAGAGTCAAGAGGCGGGCGCCCGGGTCCAGAGCCCGCCACGCAACGTAGCGCAGGCCGTCAGGCCCAGGCGCCGTGTTGGAGGCGGAGCACAGGCGCCGCCACACCTCCTCCGCAGTGAAGGGGCGGGTGAGGCCGTCGCACTGACGAGCCTCCCCAAGCTCCGCAACACACGGGGGGTGGGCGTCCCAATCCACGGGGGGGTCGTCGCGGAGAGAGGGAGCGAAATGCTCTCGCACAATGTGCGGAGGCAGGGGACATCGCGGACTGTCCTCCGCCAACACCTCTCGCATCGCGCGGGGTCGGTTTGTGCGATACAATCGCTGGATGCGGCTAGCCTCAGCCGGGTCGTACGCCGGCGGCCGGTACTGCCGCCGCCGGTCAGGCGGGGGCGACTCGGCGCCAGCGCCGTCCTCGGCCGGGGCCGGCCGCGCCCCTGCGCCAGGCGGCCGCTGAGCGGGCGGCGGAGCAGGGCCCGCGACTGGGATGGGTTGGGGTTCGTGGTGAGGCCGCCCGGCGGCCGCAGGGGCGCCGCCCGCCGTGGGGGGCGGACGGGCGCCGGGGGCGGCGGCGCGGCGCGCGGTCTGCTCGGCACGCCTGGCGTGGTAGGCGGTGTTGCGGTGGGCCGCGTCTGCCATCATCTCAGAGAGGATGGTAGCACATTCCCCCCACTCACGCCCCCCCGCCAGCGCAGCCTGCAGCCGGGGAAGGAACCTCTCCTGGAGCTCCGTGAGCTCGGGCTCCCGGGGAGGGGACCCACGCGGGGGGGCCCCCCCGTGCTCGCCACCCGCGGGCCGCGGGCGCGAGACAGCGCCCCGCCCCCGGCGGCCACGGCCGCCGCCGCGCCCGCCACGGCCGGGAACAGGCAATGGCGGTGGCGGCTCGGTCCGGGCCGGAGGGCGACCGCTGGTTCCGCAGAGGCCCTGGGCATCCGCGGGTCCCTGCGTCCGCGCGCCACCGAGGGGAGGGGCCCCCCCGCCCCCGCGGCGCCCGCCGCGTCCGCCCCGCGGGCGTCCGACCGGCGGCGCCACGGCAGCGGGCGGGGGAGCCAGGGGGGGTTGGCGGGGAAGGAGTCTGCCTAGTGCATGGCGGCCCACCCGGTCCGGCCGCCCTTGGCGACTCGGTCCGGGTGGGACCTCCTCCCTAATAGGGGTCTGCCGGCGGTCGGCTGATGGTGGGCTGCCACGGCGTCCGCCTCGAGGGTGGCCAGCCTGTGGCGCCCCCCCATCGAGGGGGAGGGGTGGGCCCGGGACGGGGTCGGGGTGGGGGCAGGGGGAGGCAGGAGGGCGGTGGTCACGGCGTCCGCCTCGAGGGCGGTCAGCCGGTGACGCCCCTCCAGCGAGGGGGAGGGGTGGGCCTGGGGCGGGGTCGGGGTGCCGGCCAGCAACACCCGGCGGGACCGGGTGGGGGCGGGGGAAAGCGGGAGGGCGGCGGTCACGGCGAGCGCCTCGAGGGCGGTCGACCAGTGGCGCTCCTCCAGCGAGGGGGAGGGGTGGGCCTGGGGCGGGGTCGGGGTGCCGGTCAGCAACACCCGGCGGGACCGGGTGGGGGCAGGGGGAGGCGGGAGGGTGGCGGCCACGGCGTCCGCCCCGAGGGGGGTCAGCCGGTGGCGCCTCCCCAGCAGAGGGGAGTGGTGGGCCTGGGGCGGGGTCGGGGTGCCGACCAGCACCACCCGGTTGGACCGGGTGGGGGCAGGGGGAGGCGGGAGGGCGGCGGCCACGGCGTCCGCCCCAAGGGGGGTCAGCCGGTGGCGCCTCCTCAGCGGGGGGAGGGGGGGGGCTGGGGTCGGGGTGTCGATCCGCAACACCCGGCGGGGCTGGGTGGGGGCGGGGGGAGACGAGGCCGCCTATGGCGCGGCGGCCCACCCGGCTCGGCCGCCCCCGGCGGTCCGGTCCGGGCGGGACCTCCTCCCTAGTAGGGGTCGGTGGGTGGTTAGTTTGCGGGCGGCGGCCGCAGCGCCCACCTCGAGGGCGGTCGGCCGGCGGCTTCCCTCTAGCAGGAGGGACAGGAAGGTCGGGTCCGGGTGCCACGTCGGCGGCGGCCGGCGGTGCCGGGAGGGGGAGGAGGGGGGTAGGGGGAACACTCGGTGGGGAGTCGGGTGCGTCGCTCCCCCGACGCCCCCGGCGACGGCGCCCCCCCGGTCGGGCACGGTGTCGCCTCTGACGGGCCGCCCGGCCGGTCGGGGAGGATGGGACCTCCGGACTGGTGGTGGTGTCGTCCGAAGTGACAGGAACGGGTCTCGAGGTCGGCGGGATAGGACGAGGTCCCACGGACGGGGGGGACACCGAAGAGTGGCCCGACAGTGAAGGGCGACGGAAAGGGAGGGCAGTCACCGCCCTCCAGAACCACGGCCCAGTCACGGGGCCCCCCGCAGGGGGGCTGGGAGATGGGGGGGGGAGAACCACCTCGTCAACCCCTCCCCCTCGCACCTCACTCCCCCCCAGGGGGGCCGGGGAGCGGGGAGGGGCGCTCTCTCCCAACACAGGGGGCGGGAGGGGAGGCACCGGCAGGGGGAGACACTCACCCGCGGGTCGGGACAGTTCCGGCGGCAACGGCGACGACAGCGACAGCGGCGGAGGCCGCGACGCCAGCGCCGGCGGCGGCCGCGACGGCGACCAGGGGACCGGCACGGACCCCATCGGCGGCCCCCGCAGCGGCGGTCCCGTCCACGGTGGCGACGGCGGCGGCGGCGCCGAAGTCTCCTCCACGGCAGGCGCAGGCAGGGCCGCCGACGACAGCGGCAGCGGCCGCGGCGGAGGCGGCGGCCGCAGCAGCGGCCGCGACGACGGCAGCAGCGGCGGCAGCAGGGGCACCGGTCGCCAGGAGGCCCCCACCGGCCGCGACTCCACCAGTGAGGATGGTGGGCACACGGTCCGCAAGAGCGACAGCGGCGACGGCGGCGACGTCAGCGAGAGGAGCGCCCGGGGCGACAGAGGCCGCAGCGGCCCAAGCGCCCCCCCGCCCCCCGGCGACCACCGCCGCGGCGGCGGCCGCGCCGGGAGAGGGGGGACCAGCGGCGGCCGCGGCGACAACGGCGGCCCCGGCAGCGGCAGCCCCCCGGGTCGCGGCGGTGACGCCGCCAGCGGCACCGGAGACGAAGTCGGCGCAGGCGGAGACGGCCCCGGCAGCGGCGACGGAGGCGGCATCGGCGGCGGCAGCGGCGGCGGTAACCCCAGCGAAGGGGGCAGCGCGAGGTCCGGCGCAGCCGACAGCAGCGGCGGCGGCAGCGGCGTCGGCGGCGGAGGCGGCGGCGGCGGCGGCGGCGGCGGCAGCGGCGGCGGCGGCGGCGGCGATGGCGGCGGCGGCGGCGGCGATGGTGATGGTGGCGGCGGCGATGGTGATGGCGGCGGCGGTGGTGGCGATGGCGGCGATGGCGGGGACCACCATCTCTCCGGTAGCGGACTCGGAGAGCGAAGTGGCGACGAGGGCCCCGGCGGTGACGGTGTGAAAAAGACCGTTGACCGCGTTCCCGCAAGCAGCGGGGAGGCCCGCGGAGATAGGCGCTCGGTGGTCAACGGTCCGCCGGCTGGCACCAGCCGCGTCTCATCCGCGAGCAGGGTCGGCTCCAGGTCCGGTAGCCCGGGGGCGAGGGCGGCCGGCGAAGGCGACCGCCACGCTCGCACCGCAGGCGTCAGTCCGTCAGCCGGGGAGGGGCGCCCCGCGCCAGTTGGCAGCGGCTCACCCGGGGCTGACGGCTCGGGGGCGTCCGGGTCTTCACCCGGAGCAGCGCGCTCCCCCCCGGCACCCATGCCACACCGCATCAGTGCCATGGCCGCAGCCCAGTCCGTGGGCGGGTGGACGTGGCGCCCCGGGCGGCGCGCGCACTTCCCCCTGTGGTTCGCCAAGCCTCTTCTCGTGGTAAACCACCGCTCGCACCAGGCGCACGAGTGGCGCACCAGCGGCGCCACGTCATGCGCCGGGGACACGGTCCGGCCGAGGGGGCAGCGGTGGGCCGACACCTTGCGCGGCAGTACCACCCCACAGGCCCCGCACCGCCACTCTGAGCGGGCGACTTCCAGCGATTGGTGGAAGCCGCCGCGCAGGTGGCGGATTAGGCTGTGCCTAATGGCTGTAGTTGGCTGGTTGGCGTATCGTCGGTCGCACCCCTCCACCGGGCAGCGAACCAGTCCCGGCAGAGGGTAGAACAAGACGACCCTGTCGTCCTCCAGTCGCGGCTGCAGGGCTCGGCCCGCAGAGGGGGGCGACGCTGATGGTCGGCGCGTCGGCAGGGCCCCCGACGGCGAGCAGGAGGACGACGGGTCGCTCGGCGTCGGCTCGCCGGGCCCCGCCCCCCCCAGCGGTGACCGGGTGAGCGGCCCCTCAGGGGGCGACCCCGGCGGCGACACCACGTCCCTGGTGGGAGGGACAGCGGTATCGGCGGCGGCGGCGGCGGCGGCGGCGTCGGTGGCGACAGCAGCGTGGCGCGGGCGGCGCGCCTCCATCTCGCAGCTACTCACAGTTCCAGCACCGTGGTGAATGGCAGGCGGCTCCCACAGCAGCAGTAGACGCGGCCGGGCAGTCGAGCACCCCGGCGCAGTATCCGAGTGCCGCGGAACAGTCTTCACCGGTCCAGATGGCAGCACCGTCTGAGGGATGCGCCGCGGCGCAGTATCGGAGGCAAAGGCGGCTCCAGCGACGGCGGGAGTCCGGCGGCGGCAGCATCAGCGGCGGCGGCGTCCAGCGGGGCACCTCGGCGCGCCGTCCAGAGGCGGCGGCAGGTCCGGCAGCGGTGGCGGCAGGTCCGGCAGCGGCAGCGGAGGTCCGGTAGTAGCAGACGTCTGGTCCGGCAGCGGCAGCAGAGGTCCGGCCCCTCGGTGCGGACAACCACACGGCGGGCGCTCTCTCCAGTGGGTAACCGGACAGAGCCCAGCATCCGCCGCGTGATTATCCGCACAACACAGGCCGAGGTGAGGCCAGGTGCGGGTCCGCGTCGCTGGGGTGAACGGGGAAAGGATGGAAGATGCTTCCCGACCTAATGGCTACAAAGTGCAGTATATTAAGCTGATAAGAACAGATACTACACTTTGATCTTAGCCAAAAGGCCGAGAAGCG
>JAXIVJ010007623.1:47500-55000 GCA_036785665.1 Chirona hameri
GTGGCCCACTGGGCACTCGGATTCAGAGTCGTCGCTGCAGTGAAGCCAGCGAGACGTCTCACCCATTGAAAGTTTGAGAATAGGTTGAGCTCACGGGGAGCCCAGCTCCTCTGATCATTCGCTTTACCGGATGAAACTCCGTATCACACGAGCGCCAGCTATCCTGAGGGAAACTTCGGGCGGAACCAGCTACTAGATGGTTCGATTGGTCTTTCGCCCCTATACCCAGCTCAGACGATCGATTTGCACGTCAGAATCGCGGCGGACCTCCACCAGAGTTTCCTCTGGCTTCATCCTGGCCAGGCATAGTTCACCATCTTTCGGGTCCCAACGTGTGGGCTCTAGGTCCACGCCTCAGCAGTGCTCCGAAAAGCAAGCCAGCCGATGGCGTGGCCCGCGGGTGCGCCGCCGCCACGAGTGACGACGGATCTCCGCTCGTGCCGTCAGACGACACTTCACTTTCATTGCGCGTCTGAGATTCGACAATCTCAATCGCTCGCTCACATGTTAGACTCCTTGGTCCGTGTTTCAAGACGGGCCGCACGTGACGACGCAAAGGCCGAGCCGACTCTTGCGAGTCGGTTTGCGCTGGCCGTCGCCCAGTCGTTCGCCAATCGGCCGCATTGCACCGCAGACCAGGCCGGCCGTGGCCGCACGAAGCGCACATTCCACGGAGCGCCGGCAGCGCCCGAAGACGACACCGGCCCGACACGGCTCTGCAGATAACGGCCGGCAATAAGACCGGACAACGAAGCCCCGACCTGTCGATGCCGAACAAAGGGAGGCGCGACGCCGACCGCCCGACAGCGACGCGCGCCGACACCGTAAACGGAGCCGGCGCGTGCCGTGCGGCAGCCGACGTGCGCCTATTTGTCCGACGACACGCGTCACACGTGCGCTTAATCCCATACTGGCAGCTTCACGGGCTATTTGACTCTCTCTTCAGAGTACTTTTCAACTTTCCATCACTGTACTTGTTGACTATCGGACTCGTGGTTATATTTAGCTTTAGATGGAGCTTACCACCTGCTTAGGGCTGCATTAGCGAGCAACCCGACTCGAAGGAGGACTCGTCCGCGAGCGCGGCAATCGGTCGCACGGGCCTGTCACCCTCCATGGAACTCCTTTCCAGGAGACTTGGACCGACACCGGACACGGACAGAGCCCTCCCAAACACCACATTGCACTACGGCCTCTCGACCGCAGGCTTCGGTGCTGAGCTCATCCCACTTCACTCGCCGTTACTGGGGGAATCCCATTTGGTTTCTTTTCCTGCACTTAATGATATGCTTAAGTTCAGTGCGTGATCCAGCACCCCCGAGGTCGAAATAAATTTGTTATACTTTGCACACAAGTATCGTTCGCTGCATTTGCTGACGCATTGAATCAGGGCATGGACGCCAGCGTGCAGCAAAGTCACACGAGTGTGCGCCGTATTCCATCGGCACTTGAGACGACGCCATTTGATGTCTTCATAACGGCAGCACCACGTGTGTGCAATGTTACATATTGAAGACATGGCGAACGTCCACGGCTGCAGAGCACAAACCATTTGTGGTGCAGATTTATCAACCGACCCTCGAGAGCACTGAGCTTGCCGACCGAAATCGGAAGCCGCCATTTGCGTTCAACCTGTCGATGATCATTTGTGTCCTGCAATTCGCAAACTGTCTCGGGTTTTACCCCGGTCTTCATCGACCCACGAGCCGAGTGATCCGCTGCCATGGGAGCCCAATGTTTATTTAGTACGGCAGGACCGAGAGCGAAGGTCCTACGAGCATTCAAGAAATGTCAAATATATGGAATCCATATAATATAGACAATATATGTGTCAGTTTCCAACGTCTTTTACAACGTCGAGGACAGCGCGATCGTGTGCGTACAATATATAATATAGCAGTGACCATCGCGACCGACCCGAAAATACTTCCGCGCCGGGAATGTGCATCCGACGCGGAATGAGGAAAACAATCATGTCATGAACGTGTTAGTTCAATAGATTGAGAATGATCCTTCCGCAGGTTCACCTACGGAAACCTTGTTACGACTTTTACTTCCTCTAGACGACCAAGTTTGGGCGTCTTCCCGGCCGCACGGCCGAAGCCAGCAGCCAGTCTAGGCGACCTCACCAAATCATCCATCGGTAGTAGCGACGGGCGGTGTGTACAAAGGGCAGGGACTTAATCAACGCAGGCTAGTGACCTGCGCTTACTTGGAATTCCTCGTTCATGGGGGACAATTGCAACCCCCAATTCCCATCACGAAAAGGGTTCAAACGTTTGCCCAAGCTCCTCACGGAGAGGGGTGTTGAACGGCGCGCTGACCACTTCAGTGTAACACGCGTGCAGCCCAGAACATCTAAGGGCATCACAGACCTGTTATTGCTCCCTTTCCTTCGGCTGGGACGCCGATGATCCCTCTAAGAAGCGCGCCGCAGTCACAAGAGACTGACAGCGTCAAGTTTAATAGGCCAGAGTCTCGTTCGTTATCGGAATAAACCAGACAAATCACTCCACCAACTAAGAACGGCCATGCACCACCACCCACTGAATCAAGAGAGAGCTATCAGTCTGTCAATCCTTACGGTGTCCGGGCCTGGTGAGTTGTCCCGTGTTGAGTCAAATTAAGCCGCAAGCTCCACTCCTGGTGGTGCCCTTCCGTCAATTCCTTTAAGTTTCAGCTTTGCAACCATACTTCCCCCGGAGTCCAGACACTCTGGTTTCCCCGGGGAAGCTGCCCGCACAGTCCGTGTAGTGACCGTTGCGGATTGCTGGTCGACATCGTTTACGGTTAGAACTAGGGCGGTATCTGATCGCCTTCGAACCTCTAACTTTCGTTCTTGACTAATGAAAACATTCTCGGCAAATGCTTTCGCAGTAGTTCGTCGTGCGACGGTCACAGGATTTCACCCCTCGCGTCGCAATACGAATGCCTCCGTCAGTCCCTATTAATCATTTCCCTTCGACTCTCAAAACCAACCAAATCGAGCCAGGGACGTATTCTCCAATTCCATGAATATGTATACAGGCATTCAGAGCCTGCTTTGAGCACTCTAATTTGTTCAAGGTAACGTCGCCGGTCGCCAACAGGCCCCTCCGAAAAACGGCCCGTCGACGGATCCGGCACGATTGAATGCGGCCAGCCGATATTTGGGAGCCCAGCAGTGACACGCGAGCGCGCCGCCGCCAGGCATACCGGACCGGACACGCACTGATATCCAACTACGAGCTTTTTAACCGCAACAGCTTTAATATACGCTACTGGAGCTGGAATTACCGCGGCTGCTGGCACCAGGCTTGCCCTCCAGTCGATCCTCGTTAAAGGATTCACGTTGTACTCATTCCGTTTGAGAGATCTCGGTTAACGAGACCTCTGTAAGGTATTTATTGTCACTACCTCCCTGAACTGGGAGTGGGTAAGTTACGCGCCTGCTGCCTTCCTTAGATGTGGTAGCCATCTCTCAGGCTCCCTCTCCGGAACCGAACCCAGATTCCCCGTTACCCGTCAGAGCCACGGTCAGCCACTAGCAAACCGTCGAGAGCTGATAAGGCAGATATTTGAAAGGCGCGTCGTCGGTACAAGACCGTACGATCCACACAATGTTATTGTGATTCATCGGAGAACGATCGCCACGAGGGCGACCATCGGTTTTCAGCCAATAAAAGCGCCCCGGCCGACCCGAGAGCCGACACTGGGGCTCGGTTGCATGTATTAGCTCTAGAATTACCACAGTTATCCATGTATCACTGTCTCGGCCAGTAAATAATAACTGATTTAATGAGCCATTCGCGGTTTCACCTTAGTTTGGCTTGTACTGATACATGCATGGCTTAATCTTTAAGACAAGCATATCACTACTGGCAGGATCAACCAGGTATCCAACACTCAAAGTGTAAAAGATACAACGCCGAGCGCGCCGAAGCGCGCCGGCACCACATTTAGCCACAAATATCATATAGATATTACAGCTCGATCGTCAACAGGCGATCTCATTCGGCACAACCCGTGCGTCCGACGTGGTCAGACAGGGCCTTTTCATCGAGAGTCATGCGGTGAGCACCGCGCGTCTCAATTGCGAATCAACACAGCTGCGCCGGCTGACTTTGGTCGGCCGCACCCGGGCCGGGTCACCGCGGCGCAAGTGCGCTGTCGCAAAATTCACATTCAATTCATTCACGGACGGCATATTGTGGGAGCTCAACGCCATATCGCACTGGCCGTCCGCCACCAGTGTCCGGCTCGCCACCCCACATGGAGTGCGCGCGGCAGTGGAGTCGCCGTCGCAGCATAGGAAAAAAAATCAAACACTATTCGGTTCATTATTGGGGCATTTCATTTCACGCCTCTTTTCCATTCGGCACTTCCATTGGGTAAGTTTAGGCAGTATGCAGCCCTGGTGGTGCACAAGTGGACAAGTGGCCGTCTCACAACACCCGGTGCTCACAACACGAAGGCCCAGTCACCAGCGCCGGCCGGACGATGTGCTGCTGTACCGCAGTACTCGGGTGCATGACGGTGCAGTCTGGGCTTTTTTTTATCCGATCCGATCCGATCCGATCCGATACGATCCGATACGATCCCATCTGTGTGCTTATATTATACGCAAAGACGAATAGTTGAAATGACGACAAGCCAATATGACGAGCATCGCCAGTCTCGACCTCGTAACTGGGCCGACCAGTCAAAAGCGCCACTCGGGCGCCGCGGCCGACACGGTCGGCCAGCCGCGCCGAGCAAGTGACTGGTGTCGCCAGTCAAAAAGGACGGCCTGGCGATGCTGGGTATTTATTGCATTTTCGTCATATATTAGAGCTTAAATGTCCTGTTTTCGTGGAATATCACACACCGCCACTCATATGCGTACATTGGGAGTACTTATCGGCTATTCGAAAATAAAATTTTAAGCGAGGCACATGCGAGTCATCGCTACTCCCGCCGTGTTTACCCGCGCCTCAGAAATGGTGACATTCATGATCAAAGTGATGAATTTTCGGACAAGCAGTAAGTGTGTATCCCTGCGTGATATTATATATTAATATAATACAATATTAGCACTCGGCCGATGCTATTTCAGCTTTGCACCCATACTTCCTCCGGAGTCCATTTCCGAATGGCATACGTTGTACTCTCGGCCGCCCAACCAGGCCGACCAGTCAAAAACGCCACTCGGCCGATGGCCGGCGCCGCGGCCGACACGGTCGGCCAGCCGCGCCGAGCAAGTGACTGGTGTCGCCAGTCAAAAAGGACGGCCTGGCGATGCTGGGTATTTATTGCATTTCCGTCATAAATTGCAGCTTAAATGTCCAGTTCTCGTGGAATATCACACGCCGCCACTCATATGCGTACATTGGGAGCATTTATCGGCTATTCGAAAATAAAAACCGGCCGGACAGCGCATTACCATGGCATACGTTGTACGTTACATAGGCAACCTATTTCTCTACTCGGCCGATGGATGGTATTTCAGCTTTGCAACCCTACTTCCATTTATCAATTATCGTCTATTAAAACATCAAAACCGGCCGGACACTGCATTACCATGGCACACGTGTTAGATACATATTTCTATATATTTTTATTACACGATGTATATATTTCTCACATGACGATTTTAAGTGGGCCGATCCTGACAGCAGTGCAACGTCAGGCCAACCCGCGGCGGGGCGGGAGCAAGCTCCGGCGGCCCCGCCAGTGTTCAAAAATCAGTTTAATATTCTGGTCCCCATGTCGGGGACGTATCAGATATTAAGCTGATAAGAACAGATACTACACTTTGATCTTAGCCAAAAGGCCGAGAAGCGATACTTGAGCAGAGAAATGATGCACAATTTATATCACCCGAATCAGCGAACGGCTCGTAGATGCCTGCCGGCGTCTCGCGCCGATGGCCGGCAACAGGCGGTCGGCCACTACCTGAGCCGCAGTACATTATAGGTAGGCCGTATCGCCTCGGTCGACAGCGACATAATACCATGCGGATGTCGCATTTTGCGGCCGTGATTTGCAATGACACCATCAACACGGCTACACCGGCCGCCGCATCGCGCGTCACCGCTTCAATATCGTCGCGGGAAATCAGTCCGTCGTGCCCGCGTCAGCGCATGGTCCGGAGGTCTGAAGTCGCGTGCGCGGGAGAGATTCGCCGACTGGTCGATAGATGGCAGCACCAGCCGGTCCGAGTCGGCGAATAATATGGCGCGAAAAGATTTAAAAGACAACGGCACCCGGTGTTCCCAGGCGGTCACCCATCCAAGTACTAACCGGGCCCGATGCTGCTTGACTTCAGTGATCGGACGGGAACTGGTATTTTCAGCATGGTATGGTCGTTGCCGACGGTAGATGACACAGTGGCCGGTTTTGTTTGTTGGCAAATTGGCTCGGAAAAATGGACCCGACACACTTGGACCGCGAGGAGCGACCGCGAACAATAATAGCATTTTATATAGTTATATCATATAGTACAGAAATCGGACTTGAATATGGAAATGGAAATCAATGACTGAATGAATGGTATGAATATGTCCAACATAAAAATAACCCAACACAGCACACAATAGCATGTTTATAGACGATAAAAGATTATAAATGGTATGGATCGATGCGATATCGCTTCCTCTATCCAAATATATCATTTTAGCCGCACATTATTGACAAATTAAATAGTTATGCGTATGAAAAGTCCCCGGCACGTCGTTAAGTAGACACGGCGCAATGCGGCCAGTTTTACCCAGAGGATTGAAATTGACATAAAATGCATTATAAATGGTCTGGATCGATGTGATATTGCTTCCTCTATCCAAATATATCAATTTTGCCGCATATTATTGACAAATAAAAAAGTTATGCGTATTAAAAAGTCCCTGGCACGACGTTAAGTAGACACGGCGCAATGCGGTTGAGAATAAAGTTGAGAAAAGACGTCCATAGACAGACTTGTAGAAAAGGTTTCGGCTACTCATCGGCTCCAAAAACACACCGGTCTATAAAACACCTGAATAGTAAGATAAATAAGACTTACCTGGTGGGTGGGGACCGCGGCGTCGGCCTTCGCCCTCTTCGATCTTGTTCTTTTCTTCTCGGTCCCGAGCGCCGCCGCGGCTGGTGGCGGCGGCAGGTGATGTTCGTCTGAAAACACAACACAAAAATAAATGGAAAAGGCTGTCGCCAGATGGGTTCGAACCACCATCCACCGAATGATAACCAGAGCTCATATCCACTACGCTATTGAGACGCCGGGCTGTATGCGCACAACGGCAGAATGCAGCTCAACTTGACGCAACAATGGGTCGTTGGTGAGTTTTAGCTTTAAGATAGCTTCCAAAAGTCTGCCCCCGTTGTCGTATCACCGGCAAATTGTAATACGTGCACATAAATGCCGTTATCCAAAAACATACCGGTCTATAAAACACCTGAATGATAAGATATGTCTTTAGATACTTTCAGGTGAGACTGTGCTGACCAGTTCAACTCAATATCATATAGTGATCGATTATAAATAGC